>AWOL01S0031332.1:0-61551 GCA_000715115.1 Nicotiana otophora
CCTTGGAGTCTTTTCATTTCATTGTACTGTTAATTTTTAATCAAACAGTATTGTATATTCGGTGCTCGTGATCATTTCATATATTCAGTTAGAGTTCATGACTTAGTACTACAGTCTTGGGAGGTTGTACATTCATATTTGTTCCGATGTTAGTTTTGGTTACGTATTTAATTAAAAAAATGACTCCAAAAATATAATTGAAATCGGCTTACCTAGTCTTAGAGACTAGGTGCCATCACGATGCGTGTGGTGGAATTTTTGGGTCGTGACAATAAGTGATGGTGAGGTCTGCCCGAGGGGCTGTATATGAGTGATGTTGCCCGAGGGGCTGGTTATTATTTCATTATTTTTGCTCACCTTTGCATTGAGCCTTTGTTTGAAAACTATTGAAAGATGTCTTTAAATGATTTTACTGGAATTAGATTTAAAAGAGTTGATTTGATTCAAACTCTCGTTTTAAAAGCATGTTGTATTTTACTGAATTTTTGTGATATGAACTTTACTTGCATTATTGCTCGTTATTACTTCTCAGTCTTTATTTACTGTTGTTACTTACTGAGTTGGCGTACTCACGTTACTCCCTGTACCTTGTGTGCAGATCCAGGAGTATCTGGACACGGTAGTGGCTGTTGACTATTCCGGTTGCAGATTTTCTCGGGGATAGCAAGGTAGCTGTCTGGCGATCGCAGCCCTGCTCTTCTCCCTCTTATCTTCCTTTAATTGTATTTAACTATTTTCCAGACTATGCTAGTCTCGATATTGTCGAACAAATTATAGTAGATGCTCATGACTAGTGACACCCCGATGTCGGGCTTTTCTTTTTCGCACTTTTGTTTTGATTTGAACTCCTTTACGAAGGTTTTTATGTTAAATAGTCTTGAAATTATCTTTGAAATGAAAATATCGATTTGTTTTGGAAATGAGTCGGCTTGCCTAGTTACACGATAGGCGCCATCACGACAGGGTTAGTTTGGGTCGTGACAATATATATATATATATATATATATATATATATATATATATATATATATATATATATGCAAAATGAAGTCAAAATTATTCAACTGCAATTCAAAACATTAGAGTGAGAAAATGATAAACGCAAGTCATAAGACACTCATTTCATTTCATTTTATATGACGGCTTTAACACATAGTTTTCAGTTGTGTTGTATTGAAATTTTTAAAAATATTATTGTTTACTCTGTAAATTCTATCTTTTACTATTTAATTGAAGGAAATATGATTTCAAAAATATTAAAATGAGAACCAAATTAAGTATTTATTTTTGGCTTTTCTGACAGCGGTGTCTGGTGCCATCACGACCTTTAATGAATTTTGGGTCGTGACAATATATATATATATATATATATGTGTGTGTGTGTGTGTGTGTGTGTGTGTGTACACACACGTAATGCAAAATGAAGTCAAAATTATTCAACTGCGATTCAAAATATTAGAGTGAGAAAATGATAGACGCAAGTCATAAGACACTCATTTCCTTTCATTTTATATGACGGCTTTAATACATAGTTTAAGAAATTAAAAAAAAAAATCACATATTAAAAAAACTTTTATTAGAAATTTAAAACGTGTGGCTTAAGTATACTAACTATAAGAGCTTATAATTATATAAGAACAAAACTAGAAACTTAAAGTTAAACTTTGTAAATATCAAAATATATTATTATTTTTTAAAACAGATTAAACAAATATGATTTAATTACATTCACTGATATTGTAATGATTTTTTATTGTTATTAGTAAGTTTTAACCTATACTAGTAGATAAGTTATCATTTTTACCAAAACATAAGTAGTACTTATCAATATATGTATCTATATTTACTTAATAAATGGTCTGATTATATAAATAATTTTTACACCAATAATGCATCGCTCAGCATCTTTGTTTAAAGAAGGCGCATTTCCCCTCAGATAGCCCTTTCTTTGGGAGGGAGTTTAGCATGCATAAAACTTAGACGCAAAAAAGTAAGAGTGTCATGGAAAAGAGTCCGAAACCAAAATGCTTTTTTGGACTCAAAGCACAAAAATAGATTAAAGAAAAAACGGATGATCAATTTATATATAACGCATTTCTTCAATGCGCTATATCTTAACAACACGTTTGTCCGTTAAGGTATATCGCATAGGTTAAATGCGATATATTTAAATTTTAAATTGGCGAGCAAAATATATATATATATATATAGCGCATATGCAGGATGCGTTATACAAGAAGTTGAAAAGACAGGTAGGTCTATATAGCGCATCCAATATATGCGCTATACATATATAAAATATCGGGCCCGTCTCCTTCCCCGACCAGACAGAAGCAGAAGCCCATTTTCTAACCAAAAAACTCCATTAGAGCCCACCCGTCCCCCAAAAATTGTGTCTTCTCTGTATTATAGTAAGCTAACACAGAATCCAAGGCGTTGTCGTGTAGTGAATCTCGTCTATTGCTCGTTTCGACTTCCAAATCATCAAATTTTCACATTTCAAAAACTTTAAATCGAGGTATTCCGACTCACGTTTTGGTAAAACTCATTTATATAAAATGTTTATTAGTTGTTATTTACTGTGTTGTATGTTTTTGTGATCGTTTTGTGATTTATTATTATTTTTATTTTTTATCCGGATTAGTTTATTTATGTGCTAAGAAATTAGTAAAAATATATATTGTTATTTTATGAATAATTATTGTTACATGTGATTTTATTGTTGTACGTATATTAATATGTGACTTTATTGTTGTTTAGTGCCCTTTAGTGTTATGTTGTGCCCTTAATTGTTATGTAGTGCCCTTTAGCGTAGTAAAACTGATAATAAATTTTAGCTTATGGTAATTGACTTTGTTTATGGCCATTTAGAGTAGTGTTACTTTAGTGCACTTTAAGATTCCGTTGTGTAGAATAAAAACTACGTGCTCTCCTTAACAAACTCGAATAGAGTACTAAATTATGGATGTAATGTATTAGTAGATAATTATCAAATATAAGATATGAATCATAGAATAATCAGTTGACGTTAAAAAGAGATGATGTCGGGTAATTTGCGCAAAATATGGCAGTTAACAAACAAATCGTTAAGAATGAAATAAATTCAAAATTATTTCTATTAAGTTTGTAGTATTTTTTATATGAATGATTATTGAATATATTTTGATTACTTATGAAATTTTAATACTTAATTCTGTTATAATTCAAAAATAACTTAAAAAAGATGATAGTTCAAACAAAACCATGTAGAAATTTAGTAGAAAGATGTAGTAAACTAACATATGAAATATTAATATAGAAAATTTATCAACCTAAGTATTTGTTATATGAATAATTACTAAAATATCTTTTTAGTTATTGAAATTAATTATTTAATTCTCTGTTAACCCCAAAAAAATCTGAAAAAGATGATAGTTCATACAAAAACCCTCTCGAATTTTAATCAAAAAATGTAAGAAAATAACATATAAAATAACAATATAGAAAATTCGTCAAACTAAGTATTTTTATATGAATACTTATTAATTATATCATGTATAGTTATGAAAATTAAGTATTTAATTCTATTATACCCAAAAATAGCTGAAAAGATGATAGTTCAAACAAAACCCTACCGAAGTTTAGTAAAAACATGTAAGAAACTAACATATAAAATAAAAATATAGAAAATGTCTCAACCTAAGTAATAATATAGAAAAATTATCAATTAAATATTAATATAATGTATATTGCAATATATTTAAAGATGTTAAACAATTAAACATAAAAATAATTTAATTAATATTGTTCAATTTACAAACATCGTCATGGAGCTTCCCCTTATGCATCTCGGACCTGTATCTCGAGAGCTACTATAGCTACAGGGCAACCATAAGTCTTCACACATCTGGGATGGGCAGTGTTTATCTCATATTTTCTGCCTCAGACGTATAGATGATATGTGGGAGTTCATTAGAGACCACCCGTTGCATCCCCGTATAGTTAGATGCCTTTAGGGGACGGGTTTTTACAGGATCATAGAGATCGGCCGGTTGTAGTTCGATTGGGCGTTGATCACGGCTATGATAGAGCGGTGGCGACTGGAGACACACACATTTCATCTACCCATCAGCGAGGCTACCATCACGCTAAAGGACGTGGAGCTTCTTTTCGGTCTGCCCGTTGATGGTATACCTGTAGCTTACCCACATGCTCTTAGAGACTATACGGGAGAGGATTACCTTCATATGTTACAGCAGCTAACCAGTTTCCAGCCTGAGGAGCCGACTGCGTTGAGCGGGGCTAGTCGATTGTAGTTGACACCCGTTCGACAGCATCTAGTGGCGATGGATGCGGAGATTACTAATGATTCGCCGCCAGAGGATATAGACCGGCATACGAGGCTGTTGCTAGTGATAATGTTTGGTGGTATACTGTTCCAGAACACTTCGAAAAACCTAGTCAGCTTGCGATTTCTACATCATCTGGAGAGGCTAGATGATTTATTTGGTTATAGGTAGGGTGCAACTGTTCTACCTTACCTGTATAGGAAGATGTGTCGGGCATGCACGGGCACCCAGAGAGACGTTGACGGTTTTTTACCGTTGTTGCAGGTGAAAACATAGTCAATTCTTTTCATGATTATAACATACATAATAAAAAATGCCTTAAATTTTACATCCACAATCTATATTAGGTTTGGGCCTGGGAGCGATTCCTGCAATTCTAGCCATCGATAGCTCTGGATGCACCACCTCAACCATTTCTCCCGCTAGCTTGGAGGTGGGTTGATAGGCGAGGCCATGCCGCAAGGTCGAGGCTCGACACCATCTCCCTTATTACAGGGATTTGTTGGATTTACTAGAAGTCCCTTAGGTACATATATACTTAAGTTTACTTGGCCTTGCTTGATATGTGCTGCGTTTACTCACGATTCTTGTGATTAATAAATAGTTTGTATGGAGGCCATACAGCGACGTGCTCATAGCTGGATTGCCAGATTAATGCTCCCGCGGTCGAGCTTTGTGGAGCTCTTTCGTCCCACTGATATGTCTCGATATAGTCGAGCATCATGCCACCGAGCGAGTCCTTCACTAGTTTGGTCGACCCCATCTTGTACCTATGCATCCCACTTGGCACATGACACATTACCAGCTGGATGATTGTTGCAGGGTCGACCAGACATACTTGGCCTGACTAGAGGCTCCGATTGAAGATTGGGACCAGAGGTATGGCTTGATTCCGCTATACCCTCCACCTGACTGTATGGAGGGCGAGCATGACTACATGGGTTGGTATCGCAACATTACCTGACTTCTCGTCGGGAATATCGTTCATCACCGTGGTGGTCCGTACATTCCGTATGCCGAGAGGAATGAGGCACTAGTATGTTATTTGTTATACTTACTTGTAATGTTACATTCGCCTTTCGTAATTAATGATTTATATGCTATGCAGTCTATTGGCTTACATCAGTTCTACTAATTGGGACCGGAGATACCACAACATATAGGCGAGGGAGCGGCAGTTGTGCACGGGCTTAGCCGTCGGGTTACTGATCTTGTTGCCGCCATATTAAGACGTGCCAGAGAGGATGTGCCTTAGGATACGAGGCTGCTAATGTGCAGCCTAAGGAGTACCATCATGGGCCACAAGTGGCCCCTGAACATGGTAGACATGGCAGGCATGGCCAGAGAGGAAGGGGTGGCCCACGTGATCGTGGTGGTCGATGAGGACAGGGTCCCCAGCAAGGGGGCGTTGAGGCACCCATGGAGGATATTAGAGATGATCAGCTGGGTGACCACCCTAAGCCACACGATGCTCCTCATGATATTCCATCATTCAACTTTCAGAGGTCACCGGGGACTTTGCAGGTGATCCCGTCAGCTCCATTGTTGATCATGGGCATGGCCATTATGCAGCAGGAGTGGGTTCAGTATTTTCCTGATCGTCTAGAGCCATCGATGGTTGTTGCTAATCATCCGATATGATAGATACATAGTGGGCGATGACTGAGTTATGGATCATCACCGAGGGATGCTAAGGATCTTTCATATACTTCATCTACTCCAGTGCACCTCGATGTTCCGACAGAGCATTGTGTCGCTACTCATGCGCATGTTTGTTTGTATTACGATTATTTCAATTTGTTTTTACCTTATAGATTCGCCAGTAATATCTAAAGTGTTTTTATTTTTTTAAAGATTTCACCATCGCCCGTCACGGAGGCCACATTATACGATACTAACTTTCCAGAGACGGATGATCTTATTCAGGAGCCCGCTGAGACCATGGTATGACCATTAAATTATTTTTGCTAACACATACATTAGTATTTTATATTTCATATACTAAAATATCTTATTATTCTGTAGGTTACTGCTAGCCCAATGACCACTTCTATCGAGCCTGCCAGCCTTACTGACGATCATGCTGCAGCGCATCCTCTGATAAAGAGGCCACGTGATGAGGATTATCCTGATAGCGTAGCCGGGCGGGATGGGGTGCGCCTCAGGCCAGCCAATGCTTTAAAGCATACAGGCTGTGGGACTCCTTGATATATATTCTTAGTTGTATATATGACATTAAATATATAATAACAAAATTATTTATGTTTTACATAATTTGCGCATGTATTTCTATTTTTCGGGTTATTTATTAGTTTAACACTAGAACAAAAAAAAAATATAGCTTAACATAAATTTAAATTCGTTAATAATTAAAGATAATAGATGACGCATACAACATAAAAATAAAAAACTACACTAAACACATCCATGTGTTTGTTTAGTCACTATCACCCATTATTATATGCTTCAACCACTTAATTTCTCTTCCAACCGATTATTTTCTTCTTCTGTCTCTTTTAGTTTCTCCTTCACTACCTCAAGTTATTCTTGTAGTTCCAAGATCTAGAGTTTGTACTCACCGGTTAGATTTCAAATATTTAGCAAACATGATTTATAGTATTCCTGGTTAATGAGTTCATCATACCATTCTTTAAAACCATTTTGATTTTCGCCCTACCAATGGGGATGATAACAAAAGACTAATAATTAACATGTTATATAAAAACTATTAACAAATATTTTTTCCAATAATAATAACTTACAACTTGTTTACACATCTAACATCCGTTACCCAGATTGCAATTTGACCAACATGGCTTCAAAATCACACGTTTGCTACAGTAACACCTTGGTACATCATTGCGTCCAGGCATATCGTAATTCTTGAAATAAAAAATTAATGGAAAGTTGTTTTATTAGTTTCGTTATAACGCAAATAATAACTAAAATGCGCGAGGTTTTTATAGGCAGCTAAGAGTGAAGTTAGGTTACATAACGCATATTGGTGATGCGCTACGTATCGCGTGCTAATGATTCTTGAGGGTACAAGTGGGTGCATCCTTTCAGATTGACAGCTTTTTTAGGTCGACAGCTTTTTCAGGTCAACAGCTTTTTCAGGTCGACATGACAATAAACATAACGCATATTGGTGATGCGCTACATTTCACGTGATAATGATTCTTTAGGGTACAAGCGGGAGCATCTTTTCAGATCGACAGCTTTTTCAGGTCGACAACTTTTTCAAATCGACGGATTTTTCAGGTCGACATGACAATACACATAATGCATATTGGTGATGCGTTACATTTCGTGTGATAATGATTTTTTAGGGTACAAGTGGGTGCAGCTTTTGAGATCAACAGCTTTTTCAGGTCGACGGCTTTTTCAGGTCGACATGACAATACACATAACGCATATTGGTGATGCGCTACGTTTAATATACAAGTTCGTGCAGTATAGTTCTGCTTAAGTTGAACCAAGAGATCAGTATTAGAAGACCATTTCAAGAACCATTACAACATCTATTTCAAAAATGCCACTAATATTTAATAAGTGATTTAAGAAGAGGCAAAAAGGTGAAGGTAGTTCAACAGATCCACATGGAACATGTCATAACACAATCGATCCCTACCTTGAAAAAAAATATGCTAGGTTGCTATACTGATTTGGTTGATGACAAGTGGTATGGTGTTCTACATCCCTTGGAAAATAAGTCTATCAATATACACACTGATCTCAAAGTTGCAGGGCACATTATTGAGGGCGAAGTGCATTCTACAAAGCCTGAAGGTATGCGAATTTGGGGCAAAAAACTATAAATGGGTTCCCCTTTACTCAAAATGGTGTGATTATGAAGTACTATGCCACTGGTATAGACTAGTTGTACCACAAGCACTGTCTGCAACCTTCCAAACAAACACACACAAAGATGAACCAGAAATGATTCGCGATTTGATGAAAGAGATTTTAGAGATGGAAAAGGCACTAGCTGTTCATCATGCACTAGATGATCTTAACTACCTGCAAGGAACGGAGGATCAGTATTGGAATTTATTAGAAAATACAAAATTGAATAGAGACATTGATTATCCTATTTTCCCAACAGTTGTCGAGTGGGAGGGACTACCTAAGTTTCTACCACAAATATTGGACGTAGGAGTCCCATATTATTGTAGAAATCAAGCAAGTGGTCTTATTGATGATAGAAATGAAATACGAGAAATGTATGTCAATTGGGGCCTAGATTACGATGCCCTCGGTCCAGAAGGGTTCGTACAAGATGTTGACGAAGAAGATGAAGACAGTGACAATGAAATAGTGCCAGACAGTAACGATAATGGTGAATGAAAATTGTTATTTATTTCTTGGGAAATATTTTAAATTTTTGTATTGAATATTTAATGCTAAATATCAATTAGATTTAACCCTATTGGAAACATAATTTTATATTAGAAATTCTGCAAACTGAACCTTTACAGACATTTAGTACAACAAAAATACTGTAATAAAACACTACGTTTATCCTTGATAATTGGGCACATTGGATGAACTACCACCTGGAGCTGAAATACCGCCGCTTCCCAAACCAGTTGAAGGACATTTACGGCGATTGTGTCCTGTTTGGGAACATATGCTACATTTACGCGCATAAACAGTATCACCAAGATCCATTTAGTTTCGTATCCGCATTCGTTTTTGCACTTGCCATTGACACACATAATCCTTGTTACACACCATTTTAAATGGTTCCGGCGGCCAATAATGCTCAGCACCCACTGGCTGCAACTGTCCACTATAGGTGTTTACGTATGCAGTAACACTATATTCTTTATTAACGTACCTCGTTGCCGTAAAACCTGTATGTTGAAAGCACTTCATGGTATGTGAGCATGGCAAGTGACAGATTGACGATTTTCTACACGAGCATAATCTTCTGGATTCATTGACTGTATGTATTATTCCCGTAGTTTTGATGCAGACTAGTGGTAACTTCAAAAGTATTTCTCTCGCTGCAATACTGCAAAAATATATGATATTGTGCTCGCTTCCTATATTTCTCAAATCGTTTCATTGGATGTGGTATAAATTCAACACCCATTTACATCAATGACGATGCACCTCTAGATCTTTCAACAAACCTCTCTGTTATCTGCTTAAATGACATCCGCACTATGGCAGTGACATACAATCCACGTGCAGACTTCAACAACCCGTTGAAAGACTCTGACACATTTGTAGTCAAGATTTCCCATATTCTACCACCATCCTTATGCAATGTCCGCTTCTCAAGATCATGTCACATCAACTAACGATAAACTTCTAGGTCTTCCTGCCTAATCAATTCCATTCGCCTCCTGAATTTACACTCTTGGTAATCTGTTACAGCCATCCACATTAAATCATGTAAGTCCTTGTTCGGATGAGCCCACAATAACGGTGGTAGGCAAACGGTTCCTGCCATGCACGCATATTCTGTACAGAACTTAAAATACCGCCATGCCAATCAGATATTAGACAAATACATGAACGTTGTCTCACAATGTGCTCCTTCAAGTGGTTCAAAAACAATGTCCACGTCTCTTCGATTTCATTGGCACAAATAGCAAATGCGAGGGGATATATGCTTCCATTAGCATCTACCGCAACGACGATCAATAACTTAATATCATACTTTCCATATACATGAGTGTTGTCTATGGATATTACCGACCGACAATGCACAAAACCATCAACGGCTGGTTTAAATACCCTGAACACATACCTGAATATGAATTCTTATATTTCCGGACTCCGCTCAAACTTCCATTCAACAATTGCAGCCATGTACCTAGGTAGAGCGGCAAAGGACTTATCCCAGTTACCATAAACAATCTCAAACGCATGTTTACGCCCAAAAAATACCTTTCTTTTGGTAATGGTACATCTATATACCTGGTGGACAGATATTATACATTATTTAAACTTGTACCTTATGGACGATTCAATGTATGGAATCAAGACAAGAGAAATCAAGTCAACATTCAAGTTAAAATGATTTCCACTGAATGTGTCTATTTCACAAGTATGGGTGCCAATGTATTTCCCCATAATCCACATATTTGTTTTCAACTTTCTCGCATGCAGCATCCATGTACAACCTTGAAACCATCTACGATAAATAACTGTGTATACTTTCGGAGATGACTCATGAACCAAGATCTCACGACACTCTTTTATGTTGTACATTCGCACTGCCCTGCTTAGGTGCAATTTATCAGCAAAAAGCATATTCTTCGACAACACCGTTAGTCTAGATTCATCTCACATTGTTGTCTGAATATCATCAAGATCTCTTGTGAAGGCATCCACATCCGGCATATTGGGAAACTGATCAAGGTAGGGAATCTCTCTTGAATGAAATAGCACATGGTACTCGTACACTCTCGGTCTAACAGGAGGTAGAGTCTGCATATATGGAGCACGCTCATTGGTGGCATCATGCTCCCTCGTCAAATCAGGTTTATCATTCTCGTCTTCATCATCATCACCCTCATCAGGGAAGGGTGTGTCATCACCACACTCATCTTCATTGTTGTCATAATCACTATCATCTTCTTGACTCTGCGCATATGTCAAATCCCGATTAAATATATCGTCTTCGGGCAATTGAGTAAGGACATGACCTCAAGTTTTCACTGCACAACCAATAAAATAATGAGTTTTTCAAATTCATCCAAACATTACATATAAACTTTATCACTTAACTTATAAATCATAATCTGTTGATATCCCATAATGCACATTATCCTGTTGCTAATGACTCCCAGATGGACCACCATTATTCAACACACCGAAATTAGGCATATTCTAACTGTCCGTTGGTTCATAACTTGTAAAATTCATATCTGGACGGTACACCCTTTGGAATATATGAGTATTAATACAAATACAATACATAAAACAAATATCGTAATACAAAGAAAATTTGAAATTTACAACTCGGGTTGTGGATTATATAAACTTGGTGAGAAATTATGTCATCGCTCCTCATTCGCCCGTGGAGATAAGTTTAGATCTGACCAAACTCTTTCAAACGGAACCTGTTCGGATAAAACTGCTCCAAAAAAACCACGAGATGATTGAGGGTTATCCCTTTTTTGCAGAACCTCAATATTGCAACTGTCTTCAGCCTTGACATACATTTTCAACATTTTTATCACAATAAGTTCTCGGTGTTCATACGGAGTCCTCAAAAAATCTGTCAGAGTTTCATCGTCTTTGATGTTAAACTCAACATAACAAGCAATCCCTTACGGAGTAACAGAATACGGATATCTTCCGGTTATTTTAATATTAACTGAACGTTTCCACACACTCATTTTTTTACATAACAACGCTACCAATCGTATTCAATTGTAAGTGACAACTTAACATTATACTGTGGAGAACAATTATAGCGTAATGAGTTATTCGACCACCATAACCTCACTTTCCCCTCCCCCTCCTAAATATAATGCAACCCTAATTTTTCGCTTTTCGGATATTATGACAAAATGCAAAATAAGTTAAGCAACAAATATTTCGAAAGACCTGAAGGATCCTGAATGGATTTTTACCAAAATTCTGAAACTCCTTATATAAGCAAAAAACCAGTTCGGGGTATAATAATAGAGGGTATTGCACATGCAGCGCGTATTATGCATGCGTTATACCCTCAGTTATTGGTGGGTCAGTAAAGTTCAGATGAATTATTGGTGGGTCAGTAAAATTTTCATATAGTGCATGTATCCCATGCTCTATATTTTAACGGACAAACGTGCCGTTAAGGTATAACGCATTGAAGAAATGCGTTATATATAAATGGATTCTCGGTTGTTGTTTTCACCAATTTTGTGCCTTTGAGTCCAAAAAGCAACACTTTGGTTCCGGTTATACTCTAGAGTCTAGTCACCTAAGTCCTAACAAATGAAGTAATGAACTTTTTGCGAAAACAATGGATAGGGATGCAGCGAACCGCTCGCGAAAAAGAGAGGAAGATGTTAAAATGAAAGAATGAGTAGATGATGACAAGGAAAAAGAGAAACGGTCAATGGAAAAAGAGCAGAGCAGGCAAAGGAATTATTTTTTTAACGCAAAAGTATCATTTTTTAAATGCAAAGGTATCGTTGGTGTTACTACTGTGAATAATGGGGGTAGGAGTAGACATTTGAACAGAATGAGTTCTGCTTTTGCTGTAGCACCCACAAAAACAATTTTCTGCTTTTGGTTGGTGACTTATCAGTGGTGTTTGCTTCAAATAATTCAAAAACAAAAAACTTTATGCACCATATCTCCCATGGGATATTTCGAAGTCTAATATTCCTCAAAATTTCCCATTAAACGACCAGACCACCTGAGATTTTTCTATAAAAAAAGATTGTATATATAAACTTGTTTATTACAATATGCTCACTCTATTAGGAAAGATTAATATACTCAATCAAAGACCATTAGAAAAAGAACAATTTCGCACTGAAAGTTAGTGCACCAGCATAATCAAATTAAGATCAAGCATTATATATTATTTACAACTTCGATAGAGCCACAATTCTTTTTCAGGCTATACCCAACATAAGTCTAAATTCCAACAGTTTAGTGGGGCCAAAATTTGCTATTCAGCGTGCCTAAAGTAAAAGTTAAAGAAACATTCGGATATCTCCAATTAGGGTTCTCGTACCCTGTCCTATTAATTCTAGGGATAATCTACTTGGCCTACCTTATTACAAAAACTAGTTAACACAATGTACTTTTAAAATATTTATTTTACGTTCTATACCTACTTTATAAAACTTTATTTACTTCTTAAATTTTTAATATCAGTATATCCCATTAAACATATCCCACCATTTAAGGGACTAGATTATCTTTCACTCTAACTTAATAAATTCCTTAAAACACTCCATTATCCCACGGAATTAGGATTATATATTTTTCAGCAAAAAAATTTGAACCCTAATAATTTCTGTTGTTCTAAATAAACAACCCTCTCTATTCTTTTCTATGACATGGGGACGCCAGAAGGAAGAAGAATATTAAAATGGAACATTTGTTAGACATTACCTCTTTACCATTTATTTGTCAGATGAAGTGTTTCATCTTTTTTTTTTTTTTTCTCTTCTATCTATGTAATCAAAAGAAAAGTTAAAATAATGTAAAAATATTTTAATTTGGGATACAGTATCTAAACTAAAAAAAAATATTAGAATATAATAGTATTCTAACTAATATATACACCACAATATTCTAATAAAAATTGCAATATTCAAATCAAACATGTCATAATATTCTAATTTGGAATACAATATTCAAACTAATCTGTCACGACCCCAAATTCTCCCTGTAGGATGTCGTGATGGCACCTAATCTCTAAGACTAGGTAAGCCTATCAATGCGAAATAATAATAAATATCTTAAATAAATAAACTACAATTCAAACAATTTCAACTCCCAAAATCCGGTAGAAATAAATCACAAGCTTCTAAGAATTTATTCTCAATGTCTCTATATATCAAGGTCTAAATAAAATATAAGGAAGCAACATAAGATGATAGAAGGGGACTCCAGAGTCTGCGGACGCTGGCAGATATACCTCGAAGTCTCCGTGCGCAGGTAACTCACTGGCGTCTAGGCTGGTAAAATGTACCTGGATCTGCACAAAAAGATGCGCAGAAGCGTAATATGAGTACACCACAGTGGTACCCAGTAAGTGCCAAGCCTAACCTCGGTAGAGTAGTGACGAGGTCAGGTGAGGCCCTACTGGAATATAATAATGGCATAATAAAATGTTTAACAATATAGTAAAATAAAATGACATTGGAAATGAATCAAATAGTATGTCACATTTAATGACACCAAATAATTGCAAATAATATCTCGTGGAATCAAAACAGAATTTTTTTCAACTTTATGAAAATCACAACAATTAATCGAAGGCAACTATGGCCATAAATCAATATCAACAAGGGCACCACTGAGGTACCGCCTCGTAGTCCCAAATTATAGATAATTTTACAATATCTCATTTTCTTATACCACCGCGGGAGCCTTCACGATTTATTTAAAGAAAATATTTTTTCCGAAATAGAATCCCGCATTTTAGCCATCCTTATCACACCGCATGACTTCTAGTAGTCACCCCTACTAGCCATGCGTATCAAGCCTCCCTTATCTCACCACATGTGTTTCAATACCCAGACCTTATACCACCGCATACGTATTAATATCACAATTATATCACAATTTGCACCTCAAGTGCCCAATATTTTAATTTTCCACAATAAATCAACAATAATATTTTTTTCAATAATAAAGAGCTCACGGCTCAAGCCAGAATAATCCAACAATAATATTATTTTCACAATAAATAGCTCACGGCTCCATCACAATGAGTACCAAAAACAAATCTTACGAAAATATTCAAGAATAAATAATTCAGGAATATAATATTTCAAATTTTTAATACGTTGCTTCAATATCAAATTTAAAATTTTCAAATACTTCATATTAATAATATTTAATTTAAAGAAAATCAACCTTCAAATAATGCACAGTATAAAAGAAATCAAGTTTCAATTAAACAGGTAAAACAATTAGCAGGAAAAGGTCAAACAAATTTAAAATGTATATCACATATCAATGATGAAGAATATAACGAGATAAAATAATTTAATAAATGCGCAACAACGATCTACACAATTTAAAAATATAATCTTTCATATTTAGTCCATGTACACACTCGTTACTTCGTGTACACGACTTTCAACATATTTTAATAATCACATTAATATCAATTCTAGGAAAAATTTCTCCCACACAAAGTTAGACAAGTTACTTACCTCGACTTGCTCCAATTTAATCAAGTATTATGTTTTTTTCTCGATTTTCCAACTCCGATCGACTCGTATCTAGTCATAATTAATTCGATACAGTCAACAAAAATTATAGGAATCAATTTCATAAGAAAATATTATATTTTTCAATAAAATCCGAAATTAGCTCAAAATTGTCAGTGGGGCCCACACCTCAGAATCTGGCGAAACTCACAAAATCCGATAACCCATTCAATTACGAGTCCAACCATACCAGTTTCACTCAAATCCGACTCCGAATCGATACCGAAATCTCAAAAATTCGTTTCTATGAGATTTTCTAAATTTTTTCAAATTTCAATTTCAAAACACTAATTAAATGGTGAAAACAATGATATATTTGTGTATATAGACCAAATCCGAGTTAGAATCACTTACCCCAAATGTCTTTCCTTGAAAATCTGTCAAAAGTCGCCTCTGTTCAAACTCAAGTTCATCAAAAATGGCAAATGGGTTGAATGCCTCTGTCTTTATAACTTACAGATCTGTCTAGTTCGATTTTGGGAGCTCGATCTGTCCAGTTCGATCTCGGGAGCTCGATCTCGGGAGCTCGATCTTGGGAGCTCGATCTTGTCAGGCAGCCCGATTTTGACAGGCAGCCCGATTTTGACAGCATTTCCAACAGAAAAATTGCAGCAGCTTTTGCAGCAGTTAAGTCCCACTTTTGATCCGTTAACCATCTGAAACTCACCCGAGGCCCTCGGGACCTCAACCCAATACACCAACAAATCCTAAAATATCATACGAACTTATTTGAAACCTCAAATCACATCAAACAACGCTAAAATCACGAATCATACCCCAATTCAAGCTTAATGAAACTAAGAATTTTCAACTTCTATGTTCGATGCCGGAACCTATCAAATCAAGTCCGATTGACCTCAAATTTTGCACACAAGTCATAAATGATATAACGGAGCTGTGAAAATTTTTAAAACTGGATTCCGACCCCGATATCAAAAACTCAACTCCCCGGTCAAACTTCCAAACTTTAAATACCTATCTTAGCCATTTCAAGACTAATTTCACTACGGATTTTCAAACTCAACTCCAGGGTTGTTTGCACATAATTCGACATCTGGTCGCTATTTAAATTTAAACTTTTACTTTTTCTTCAAAATTCTATATCTCGGGCTAGGGACCTCGGAATTTGATTCCGGGCATACGCCCAAGTCTCAAATTACGATACGGACCTACCGGAACTGTTAAAACACTGATCCGAGTCTGTTTACTTAAAATGTTGACCAAAGTCAACTCAACTGAGTTTTAAACTTCTAATTCACATTTTAATCCATTTTTCACCTGAAAACTTTCCTAAAAATTTTACGAACTGTGCACGTAAGTCGAGGAATGATAAATAGTACTTTTCGAGGTCTTAGAACAAAGAATTAATTATTAAATTTAAAGATGACATTTTGGGTCATCACATAATAATACCACAATTTTCTAATAGAATATGATATTCAAACTAAACATACCACAATATTTTAACGTGGGATATATTATCCAAACCAAATTAAATGTAATAAATTACAATAGATTAATGAAGAATATAGTATTCAAACTATCATACCATAATATTCTAATAAAGAATACAATATTCAAAATCAAACATGTCACAATATTCTAATTTGGAATACAGTATTCAAACCAAATATACCACAATATTCTAATTTAAAATACAGTATTCAAACTAAATATAGAGCAGTATTCTAATTTGGAATACAATATTCAAATCAAACATACCTTTTATTTTTATTTATTGTGTATATATTGTTTTACTTGAAATATTAACATACTTTAATAGTATACAATGATTAGTTTACTGTATAATTTTTTATTGTATACAAAAAAATAAGGATAAAGGTTCCCATAATTAAAAAAAATTAATGGATAATATTTTTTTATTCTTTAATTTTATGTCCAAGTTTAAAATGGATGTAGTAAGATTTTGGATTTGCTTCGTATATATAATTTCCTTTAATTTTGGCGACAAATTTGTTAGGTAGTTATTGCCCTTTGAGTAATTGAATATGTGGAGTAATTGATTAATGTGTACTACATGGAATTTTATAACTGAAGTATATAGTGTTAATGGTTCTTTAGAGAGGGTATACCGTGTAAAATTCTAACTCCCCTTGTGCCTTTTTTGGTATGCGGCCAATCAGCATTCCTTTCGGCTTGAATGACTCCGAATCATGGGCCTAAATATTAGTCCCTCCATTTCAATTTACGTGAAATTATTTGATTGGGCACGAAGTTTAAGAAAAGAGAGAATACTTTTGAACTTGTGATTTAAATGAGGCACATATATTTTGTGTAACTATAAATCATTGCATAAAGGTAAATTATTTCCAAATAAGGAAATAGGTCATTCTTTTTGGCACATACTAAAAAAGAAATAGATTCACATAAATTGAAACAGAGGGGGTAGTATTTTTGGACTTAAGAGACCAAAATAGGTGAAAAAAAGAGATGAGTACGATTTTATATATAGCGCATGTAATACCTTAAAGGTCAATTACCCCGTTAAGATATATCGCATGTATTTCAACTGCCATGTATAACGCATATATTGTAGTAAAAATTGCACGGGCACCCTATTCGGTCGCCTCTATTTAACCTATACCCATTTTTTTAATTCTTTTTAACTTGTACCCATTATTTAAACAACTTCATGTATTTTTCTTCTTCTTCTTCTTCGGGTAACATTGATTTTATATGGTGTTTGTGAACATATTTTAAGGTATTTTATAATGTTTTACAGTGATGAGCTGTTATGGCGCTTTATTTTTTACTATTGCTTAGGGTTTCTTCTTTTTCTTTTTCTTAATTTCAAAATGGGTTCGTTAGATTTATTATTGTTTTGACAAATTAATGATTGGGTTTGTTCTTGAAGATATTTGGAGGTTATGTTTTAAATTTGATCTCATTTGGAGTAGATTTAGGTATTAAATCGTATATTGAATTGTTAAAATTCGAATACCAAATTTCTGTTTCTCGACAATTTGCAGTTCATGCCAATTTAACCTTAAGTGCATGAAAACGTTGGTTGCACTTCAGACCTTTTGGTCTTAAGTGCATCTGAAGTATAATTTTTTACTTCAGACTTATTGGCCTTAAGTATAGGAAAACGTTTGTTGCACTTCAGATTTTTTGGCCTTAAGTGCATCTAAAGTGCAATTTTTCACTTCAGACTTATTGGCCTTAAGTGCATGAAACCATTAGTTGCACTTCAGACCTATTTGGCCTTAAGTGCATCTGAAGTACAATTTTTTCACTTCAGACTAATTTCTTTTAATTTTAACTTCAGGCTGATAAGTCTGAATTTGATCGTAAAGTGTGTAGGCTTGCAATTGTTTTTGCAAAGTGGGTATAAGTTCAACTGTGACCTTAAAATCGGGTATAGATGTAAAAGCTCCTATATTACATGCGCTATAGCTGAACTTCAAAAGCCTCTTGGGTATAGCGCATGTAATACATGTGCTATACATCAATAAATTAAAATCATTTCTTCCCCAGGCATTCTGCCGTACGTCGGTGCCCCCTCCCTCGCTCCCCCTCCTCCCCTTTTCTATTTTTTTCCTCCATTGGATCCCACCTTGTCCCACAAAAATTATGTGCCACTATAATTTCCGAAACAAAACGCAAGATTCAAGGTTAGATCGTTGTGTAGAACAAGTATTGAGGCCGATTTTCTAGAAAAGGCGACGGATATTCACCGTTCAAAATTTTCAAAAAAATAGGCATTTTGTTGAACTCTTTTCGCATACATTGTTTATATTTTTTGTGTAATTTATTTATTTTTAATTTATGTCGTTGTTTTGTTAATTTTTGATTTTTTAATCTATTTTTTTTATTTTAATTGCTATGATATTTAAATTCCATAAAATAAAATTTAAAAAATGGATTATGTTTAAGGATTTTAAAATTCTAAAAATTTCATAAAGTAAAAAAATTAAAAAAATTACCAAAATAAAAAAAATAACATTACTTATAATTCCGTGTAATTTGTGATAATTCATTGTTATATTTAAGGATTTTAAATTCCAGAAATTTCATAAAGTAAAAAACAAATTACCAAATAATAAAAAAAAACATTACTTATAATTCCGTGTAACTTGTGATAATATGTTATGTTTTATGAAATTGTGGTAGAATTTACTTATTTATTGAATTTGTTGAATATTGTCTAATTGTTGAATATTTAATTTGTTGAATATTATCTAATAGTAGAACAATAATTATATGTCTGTCATTAACGTAGTCCTCTATTACAATCAATTACGAATTATGTGCTAATAAATTAGTAATCATATACATACTAATCAATTATTAATCTTATAGTAAAAGAATGATCATATACCAATCAATTATAATACGATAAGTTAAATAAACTAAATATTTAATGTTCATTGGCTGACGAATAAAAATATAAATAGATGTCAGTACAAATGAGACTCTGCTTTTTTTTTTTTATCATAAAATATAAAAGCTAACATATAAACCGTTACGAATTAAATAAATGATAAATAATACTTTATATCAAAATAATTAATAAAATTATTTAAAAATATCTAGATAAGTTAAACAAATTAAATATTTAGTATTCTTTTAATGACGAATAAAAATATAAAAATAGTCAGTACAAATGAGACTCTACCGATATTTGGTCGTAAAATCTTAAAAACTAACATATAAATCTTTATGAATTAAATAAGGATAAATAAATACTTCATATCAAAATAATCAATAATATAAAAAGTTATGAATTAAATAATATAAAAAGTTATGAATTAAATCAATAATTAATAATATTTCGTATGAAATTAATCAATAAAATATTTCAAGATATCTCGAGACCTCAAACGAGTAAAGAGAACATACGTTTAATTAATATTATTCAATATATAGACATCATTATGGATCGCCCAACTGTTCATCCTGGACCTGTTTCTCCTGAGCTATTTATGCTTCAGGAGGGCCATAGGTTATCACATATCTGGGATGGAGAGTTTCTTAGCCAGAACGTCCACCCAGTACGCATTGATTACTTATAGGAGTTTATTAGCGATCACTCACTACATCAGCGCAAAGTCGTGTGACTCACTCGGACTGGTTCTAACCGAGTCGTCGAGGTCGGCAAGTTGCATTACGTACAAATGCGTACATGCCTTTTTCATATTGACAAGACAAGGCATGCATTTAATTTGTATTGTTTTTCTAAATTGCTACATATCACATATTGTACATGTGCCATGCTGAACTAGTAATGAAATCATTATGGTACAAGTACGTACAGGCTTTTTCAGATCGATAAGACAAGGCATGCATTTAATTTCTACTATTTTTTTTGAAATGCAGCATAATGCATATTGTACATGCGCCATGTTGAATTAGTAAATGAAGCATTATGGTACAAGTGCGTATAGGCCTTTTCATATCGACAAGACAAGGCGTGTATTTAATTTGTACTATTTTTCTGTACTGCTGCATAGCGTATATGTAACGACTCGGCCGGTCGTTTTGAGTATTACAACCATGTTTCCCCAGTTACTGCTCAATTTGTGCTTTATATTTATTTTATGACTTACTAGGTTAGTTAGTTCGGGTCCGGAATAAAATTGGAGTGAAATGAGACACTTAATCTCATAATTAAAAATTTTAAGTTAGAAAAGTGACCGGATGTGGACTTATATGTAAACGACCTTGGATTTTAATTTTGATAATTCCAATAGCTCCGTATGGTAATTTTGGACTTAGGAGTGTGCCCGAAAAATTATTTGGAGGTCCGTAGTAGAATTAGACTTAAAATACCGAAAGTTGATTTTTTGGGAAAGTTTGACCGGGGATTGACTTTTTGATATCAGGGTCGAAATCCAATTCTGAAAATTTGAATACCTATGTTATGTCATTTATGACTTGTGTGCAAAATTTGAGGTCAATCGGATGTGATTTGATAGGTTTCGGCGTCGTTTGTAGAAATTGGAAGTCTGAAAGTTTTTTAGGCTTGAATCTATGTATGATTTGTGTTTTTAGTATTGTTGGATGCGATTTGAAGACTCAACTAAGTTCGTATGATGTTTTAGGACTTGTTGGTGTATTTGGTTGAGGTCCCGAGGGCCTCGGGTGAGTTTCGGATGGTTAACAGATTAAAAATTGAACTACAACAGCTGCTGCAATTGTCTTCTGCTGGAAATTCCTTCTACCAGAAATCGAGCCCAGAATCGAGCCCAAAAATCGAGCCCAGACAAGCCACGATCGAGCCCAGGGTCGAGGGCCACGATCGAAGGCAGGGTCGAGGACCAGGATCAAAGCCATGATCAAAGGCCAGGATCGAGGGTCAGAATCGAGGCCCAGGATCTAGGCTCGGGATCGAGGCCTAGGATCGAGACCCAGGATCGAGGACCACGATCGAGGACCACGATCGAAGGCCAAGATCGAGGCAGGACCGAGGCTATCTGGGTAGTATTATAAAGCAGGGGACTTCGTCCCATTCGCCATTTTTGACGAATTGGAGCTTGAGGAGAGGCGATTTTTGTTAGATTTTCAAGGAAAGCTTGAGATAAGTCTCTTGTGATCATTTCTGCTCCATAATATTGAATTATCATTGAATAATCCGACTAGATTACATGTTTTTGAGGTGTAAATCGGAGATTTGAACTTAGAAATTTGGAAATAAGATTTGATGATTTGGAGGTCGAGTTGAGGTCGGATTTTGGTAAAATTAGTATGGGTAGACTCATGGTGGAATGGGCTTTCAGATTTTGTAACTTTTGTCGGGTTCCGAGACGTGGGCCCCACAGGCAATTTTTGAGCTAAATTTCAGATTTTTATGAAAAATTTGCATTTTCTTATGCAATGAATTTCAATAAATTTTATTGACTGAAACAAATTATTTGTGACTAGATTCGAGGCATTCGGAGGCTGATTTACGCGACAAAGGCATCGCAGAGTAAAAGAATTTCACGTTTGGAGGTAAGTAACAGTTATAAATCTGGTCCTAAGGGTATGAAACCCCGAATTTTTGTATCATGTGATTACTTGGAGGTGACGCACATGCTAGGTGACGGGTATATGGGCGTGCACTGAGGGGATTGTGACTTGGTCTGTCCCGTGAAACTGTAAAGTTGAATAACTTATTGTTAGCTATATACTCTCTATGTGTTGTGGAAAACTGACTGTAAGGCATATTAAAAACTACGTTTAGGCTATATGTTGGTACTGTTGGGACCCACAGAGGTCATGTACATGTTGAATTATCTGCTAAATTATTATTTGGTACTCAGTCACAGTTTACTTGTTTATTTTATCTCAGTCTTTATTGTTCATGATTGATGTATCATATCATTGTTGTTTGGGCTGATTTTATGATTATTAAGAGCCCGAGAGACTGGAGAGATTTATGACTGAGTGAGGATGAGGGCCCGATTGTGATATTGATACTATAGCACGTGAGTTGTCCGTGCAGCACCTGAGTTGGCCGTGCGGATCTAGATATTGATACTATAGCACGTGAGTTGTCCGTGCAGCACGTGAGTTGGTCGTGCAGATCCAGATATTGATACTAGGGCACGTGAGTTGTCCGTGCAGCACGTGAGTTAGCCATGCAGATTATAGCGCTTGGGCTGTAGGAGCCTCTCCAGAGTCTGTACACCCCAGTGAGCGCGGGTACCCATTGAGTGTGAGTGCTGAGGGTTGGGAGCCCAGTGAGTGATTGTTGTCCTGAGAGGTTGTACTTGTTTTTCATTGGATGATGCACTTGGTTGATATCTGTTATTGTGGTGAAATTTCTGAAGGATTCTATATCCGGATTACATGAACCTGAATTGTATAAAATTGATTTGACTTAAACTACCGGATTGGAAAGCGTGTCTATTCTTTGCTGGAATTACTGAAAATGAATTATAATTGTATAGCTCGTCACTATTTTCAGTTCCTTATTTATTATTGCTACTTGCTGAGTTGGTTGTACTCATACTACACCCTGCACTTCGTGTGCATATTCAGGTGCTTCTGAACATAGCGGGTGTTGACTCTTTCGCATGGTTGATTTGTTTTCGGAGATTCAGAGATAGCTGCCATGTTTCGCAGATCTTGTCTCTCTTTCCCTACCTCCTTGTTTACTGTATTTGGTCTTAGACTATTACATACCGTATTTTACAGATTTGTATTCATATTAGATACTCATGTACTCAGTGACACCAGGTTTTGGGGAGTGTTCGTATCAGTATTTGTGGGATTTTGTATTGTATTTAAATATTATATTTTCAAAACTTAAGAGAAATTATGGTTTATTGAGATTATCGGCTTGCCTAGTATCGATATAGGCACCATCACGACAGGTTGGGATTTTGGATCGTGATAAGTGGGTATCAGATCCTAGGTTACATAGGTCTCACGAGTCATGAGCAGGTTTAGTAGAGTCTTGTGGATCGCTACGGAGACGTCTGTACTTATCTTCGAGAGGCTGCAGAACCCTTAGGAAAATTTCACTTTCTTGTACTCTGTCATGCTAATTTGTTGATTCCGGAAACTAAATTTATGTTATTCTATTCTCTCACAGATGGTGAGGACACATACTACCGGATCGGACGGTCAGCCACCAGTGCCACCAGTTAGGGCCGCGAGAGGCCGGGGTCTGGTAGAGGCTGGGGCTTAGGTAGAGGTCGAGGTATAGCTCGTGCAGCAGTTGGAGCAGCACCTGTAGTACCACCAGTTGCTCCAGTTCAGGAGCAGATTCCGGATACAGTTGAGCCGGCAGGATCAGCTCAGGCACCAGCTGCACCTATTGTGATTCCAAGCCTTCAAGAGGCTCTGGCCCATATATTGACAGTTTGTACTGGTCTTGCTCAAGTGGTTTTGGATCAGGCTGCACCTGCTACTTCTTAGGACGGGGGAGGTACTCATACCTCTGTTGTCCGTACTCCAGACCAGGTAGTACATGGACTTCAGATACCGGGGGAACTACCAGCCCAGCCGGTTGCAGCTGCTCAGGCCCCGGTAGTTCCTGTTATGGCAGATGATGAACGGAGTAGACTTGAGAGATTTGAGAGGCTTTGACCTCCACATTTATAGGTGTCAACGGATGCTTCGGACAACAGGTATTCTGGAGACCAGTGGGGTCTCATTCACTACTTTCCAGTTTTTTGGGGCTGCACTCAGATGGTGGGAGACTTACGAGAGGCGTAGGCCTGTTGGCGCAGCACCCCTTACTTGGCAGCAGTTCTCTGTGGTCTTTTTGGAGAAGTTCGTGCCTCAGTCCCGCAGAGAGGAGCTGCGCAGACAGTTTGAGCAGCTTTGCCAAGGTGATATGTCCGTGACGCAGTACGAGATAAGATTTTTTGAGTTGGCTCATCACGCAGTATGGTTGGTTCCCACTGATAGGGAGAGGATTAGGAGGGAGAGTATCTTATGCTACTTTTGATGAGGTAGTTGACATTGCTCGGTAGATAGAGATGGTTTATAGCCAGGAGCGTGGAGAGAGGGAGTCTAAGAAGCCACGTGGCCCAGGTGATTATAGTGGTGCTCCTTCAGGGGGTCAGTTTTACCGCGGTAGGGGTCGTTCTTAAAGACATGCTCAGATGGGTCATCCAGCTCATCGTGGTGCATTAGCTAGCCTCAATTCTTATAGTGCTCGCTCAGGCCAGTATTCATTCAGTGAACTACCAGAGTAGAGTTCTCATCATGCCTTGTCTGCTCAGGCTTCTACAGGTAATTCCTCGGGTTATCAGAAGCAGCAGTTCCGTCAGAGGAGGGGTTGATTTGAGCGCGGAGAATTTGGTCATTTCAAGAGAGAGTGTCCTAGGCTGTTGAGTGGGGCTCCACAATAAAGTCCTCGACTGATGGCACCAACACCAGCAGTTCCACCACCTGCCCAGCCAGCTCGGGGTAGAGGTCAGGCAGCTAGGGGTCGCCCAAGAGGGGGAGGCCGATCAGGTGGCGGTCAGGCCCGATTCTATGCTTTTCCTGCCATGCCAGATGTTATTGCTTCAGATCCAGTGATCACATATATTATTTTAGTGTGCCACGGGGAGGCTTCTATATTATTTGACCATGGTTCCACTTATTCATATGTATCATCGTATTTTGCTCATTTATCTGGATATGCCCTATGAGTCCTTAATTTCACCTGTTTGTGTATCTACATCGGTGGGCGATATTATTACTGTGGACCGTGTGTATCAGTCGTGTGTGGTAACTATTGTGGAACTGGAGACTAGAGTTGATCTCTTATTACTCGATATGGTTGATTTGATGTAATCCTGGGTATGGATTGGCTGTCTTCATGTCATTCTATTCTGGACTGTCATGCAAAAACCGTGATGTTGACAATGCCGAGGTTTCCAAAGGTTGAATTGAGAGGTTCTCTAGATTTTGTTCCTAGTAGGGTAATTTTTTATTTGAAGGCCCAACGTATGGTTGGAAAGGGATGTTTGTCATATTTGGCCTTTGTGAGAGATGTTGATGTTGATACTCCTATTATTGATTCAGTACCGGTCGTGCGAGCCTTTCCGGATATATTTCCTGCAGACCTGCCGGGTATGCCACCCGACAGGGATATTGATTTCGGTATTGACTTGGTATCGGACACTCAGCCTATTTCTATTTCTCCGTATCGTATGGCACCAGCTGAGTTAAAAGCATTAAAAGAGAAACTTCAGGAACTCCTTGAAAAGGGGTTTATTAGGCCTAGTATGTCGCCTTGGGGTGCACCGGTTCTATTTATGAAAAAGAAAGATGGTACTATGCGAATCATCGATTATAGGCAGTTGAACAAAGTTACAATCAATAATAAATATCCCTTACCGCGTATTGATGACTTATTTGACCATCTTCAGGGAGCGAGGGTATTCTCCAAAATTGATTTGAGATCTGGGTATCACCAGTTGAAAATTCAGGATTCGGATATTCTAAAGACGGCATTCAGAACTCATTATGGCTACTATGAATCTCTTCTGATGTCTTTTGGGCTAACCAATACCCCAACAACATTTATGCACTTGATGAATAGTGTATTCCATCCATATCTTGATTCATTTATCGTAGTATTTATTGATGATATCCTGGTGTACTCATGTAGCCAGGAGGAGAATGCACAACACTTGGGTATTGTATTACAGAGGCTGAGAGAGGAGAAACTTTATGCCAAATTCTCTAAGTGTGAGTTCTAGCTTAGTTCAGTGGCATTCTTGGGACATATAGTGTCCAGTGAAGGAATTAAGGTGGATCCGAAGAAAATGGAAGCAGTTCAGAGTTGGCCCAGGCCATCTTCAGTTACTGAGATTTGGAGTTTTCTTGGCTTGGCCGGTTATTATCGTCGTTTCGTGGAGGGATTCTCGTCTATTGCATCACCTATAACTAAATTGACCCAGAAAGGTGCTCCGTTCAGGTGGTCGGATAAGTATGAAGAGAGCCTTTAGAAGCTCAAAACAGCTTTGACTATAGCTCCAGTATTTGTATTTCCTACAGGTTCAGAGTCTTATACTGTGTATTGTGACGCGTCGCGTATTGGTCTTGGTGCAGTGGTGATGTAAGACGGTAGGGTGATTGCCTATGCGTCCAGACAGTTAAAGGTACATGAGAAGAATTATCCAGTCCACGATCTTGAGTTAGCAACTATTGTTCATGCCCTGAAAAATTGGCGCATTACTTGTACGGTGTCCAGTGTGAGGTATATACCGATCATCAGAGTTTACAACATTTGTTTAAACAGAAGGATCTTAATTTGCGGCATCGAAAGTGGTTAGAGTTGCTTAAATATTATGACATTACCATTCTCTATCATCCCCGAAAGGCCAATGTGGTGGCTGATGCCTTGAGTCGTAAGGCGGAGAGTTTGGGAAGCTTAGCATACTTACCGGTAGCAGAGAGGCCTTTAGCCTTGGATGTTCAGGCCTTGGCAAACCAGTTTGTTAGATTCGATGTTTCCGAACCGAATCGAGTTTTGGCTTGTGTGGTTTCTCGGTCTTCTTTATATGATCTCATCAGAGAGTGCCAGTATGATGATGCACATCTGATTGTCCTTAAGGACACGGTTCAGCACGGTGATGCTAAGGAAATCACTATTGGAGATGACGGTGTATTAAAGATGCAGGGCAGGCTATGTTTGCCTAATATAGATGGTTTGCGTGAGTTGATTCTCCAGGAAGCTCACAGTTCGCAATACTCCATTCATCCAGGTGCCGCGAATATGTATTAGTATTTGAGTAAGTACTATTGGTGGAGGCGAATGAAGAAAGATATAATTGTGTTTGTAGCTCGGTGTCTAAATTGTCAACAGGTAAAGTACGAGCATCAGAGACCGGGCGGATTACTACAGAGACCTGAAATTCCGGAGTGGAAGTGGGAGCGTATTACCATGGACTTCGTAGTTGGACTCCCACGGACCTTGAGAAAGTTTTGATGTTGTTTGGGTAATTGTAGATCGGTTGACCAAGTCCGCGCATTTTATTACAGTTGGTACTAATTATTCTTCGGAGCAGTTGGCTGGGATTTATATTCGCGAGATTGTTCGCCTACACGGTGTGCCGGTGTCCATCATTTCAGATCGGGGTATGCAGTTTACCTCACAGTTTTGGAGAGCAGTGCAGCGAGAATTGGGCACACGGGTTCCGTTGAGTACAACATTTCACCCTCAGATGGACGGACAGTCCGAGCGCACTATTCAGATATTTAGAAGATATGCTACGCGCTTGTGTCACTGATTTTAGGGGTTCTTGGGATCAGTTTCTTCCACTCGCAGAGTTTGCTTACAATAATAGCTACCAGTCAAGCATTCAGATGGATTCGTATGAGGCTTTATATGGGAGACGGTGTCGTTCTCTGGTGGGTTAGTTTGAGCAGGGTGAGGCTAGACTATTGGGTACTGACTTGGTTCAGGATGCTTTAGAGAAGGTCAAAGTGATTTAGGAACGGCGTCGCACGACACAGTCTAGTCAGAAGAGTTATGCTGACAGAAAGGTTCATGATGTCATTTACATGGTTGGGGAGAAGGTTCTGCTCAAGATTTCACCCATGAAGGGTGTGTTGCGATTCGGGAAGAAGGGCAAGTTGAGCCCTTGGTATAGTGGGCCTTTTGAGATACTAAAGAAAATTGGGGAGGTGGCTTATGAACTTGCTTTGCCACCTAGTCTGTCAGGTGTTCATCCAGTGTTCCATCTATCCATGCTCCAAAAGTATGTCGGGGATCCGTCTCATATTTTGGATTTTAGTACAGTACAGCTGGACGGTAATCTGACTTATGATATAGAGTCGGTGGCTATTTTAGACTGGCAGGCTCGAAAGTTGAGGTCAAAATACATAGCATCAGTGAAGGTGGAGTGGAGAGGCCATCCAGTCGGGGAAGCTATTTGGGGGATTGGGCAAGAGATGCGGAGCAAGTATCCGCACTTATTTGAGACTCCAGGTATTATTCTAAACCCGTTCGAGGACGAACGTTTGTTTAAGAGAGGGAGAATGTAACGACTCGGCCAGTCTTTTTGAGTATTACAACCCTGTTTTCCAATTTACTGCTCAATTTATGCTTTATATTTGTTTTATGACTTACCGTGTTAGTTGGTTCAGGTCTGGAAAGAAATCGGAGTGAAATGAGAGACATAGTCTCATAATTAAAAAATTTAAGTTAGAAAAGTGACCGGATATGGAGTTATGTGTAAATGATCTCGGATTTGAATTTTGATAATTCCAATAGCTCTGTATGGTGATTTTGGACTTAGGAGCGTGCCCAGAAAATTATTTGGAGGTCCGTAGTGGAATTGGGCTTGAATGTCGAAAGTTGAATTTTTTGGGAAGTGTGACCCGGGGGTTGACTTTTTGATATCGGGGTAAAAATCCAATTCTGAAAATTTGAATACCTCTGTAATATTATTTATGACTCGTGTGCAAACTTTGAGGTCAATCGGATGTGATTTGATAGGTTTCAGCGTTGTTTGTAGAAATTAGAAGTCTCAAAGTTCATTAGGCTTGAATCTATGTGTGATTCGTATTTTTAGTGTTGTTGGAAGTGATTTGAAGACTCGACTAAGTTCGTATGATGTTTTAGGACTTGTTGGTGTATTTGGTTGAGGTCCTGAGGGCCTCGGGTGAGTTTCGAATGGTTAACGGATCAAAAGTTGAACTACGACAGTTGCTGCAATTTCCTTTTGCTGGAAATTCCTTCTGCCATAAATCGAGCCCAGAATCGAGCTAGTCAAGAGACTGAAAAATAAGCCAAAGATGTTTTACAAGTGAGCTAGGTCGTGTATTAAAGGGTTTGAGGGTCGAAAACATGAAATGCCAAAACTGCCTAGTTTCTGCCTAGTTATAATGTGATGCGATCGCGTGAAAAAGCACTGCGATCGCGGTGAACGACATATGATAAGCTTCGCGATCTCACAACAAACCGCGCATTCGTGTAGTATAGTTGACCAGCTGCTAACCAGGTGTTCTTCTTCGCGTTCGCATAGCTTCAACCGCATTCGCGAGGTACATTCTCCAGGACTTCCGCGATCGCACAGAGCATTAACTAGCAGCAGTATATTTTTTCCAATTTAACACATTTTGACTTGTTTTCGTATCTTCTCAAAATCATATGATACCTGAAATATGCCAATAAACCTCAATAAATGCCTTAGTTTCTCCACAAAATCATACAAAAGTCTAAGTATCAAGAAGAGGTAAGTTTGTGAAATATCAACTTATCAAACCCCCAAACTTAAACTATTGCTTGTCCTCAAACAATTCAACAACTAAGCACGTCCTTCAATAAAATCATCAATTAAGCTCAATGACATACCAAACATCATTTCAAGTTAAAAAGGTTCAAATTAAACACAATCTAGTGACTTCGATTGGTGCCAACAATTAATCCAAAGCAAATGAATCGCCAACAACTTCTCACAAATTTCATTTCAATTCAAGTGGTCAAACAACACATTAATCAAAGTAGCAACCAAGTCATGACACTAAAGCTTCAAAAAACTTTCTTTTGTTCATTCCTCCCAATTGCAGATTGGATTAAGTTCACAACCCAAAATTTCATGTGCCCTCACACTTAAGAGAGAATCCCAACTTATAAATTACAATTTAAACACAAATGGGATATCAAATGGAAAGAATTAACTCTCTCTCATACACACACAAAGATATTCAAATGCACATAAGTAGTCATAGGCTTGCCCTTCATGTATTTCTCCACTAATGTAGACACTTGGTTCAAATTCAAGTAGGACTTAAAGGATTGTAATGTAGGTTTCACAATTTGGATAAGAGTGACTCAAAACCTCTCTAAGCACTACAGTTTATAACAATTAAAGTACACTTCCTTCAAAAACTCTTTCCATCCTTTCTTCACTTTTCATTCCACACCTAATCTTCCCTTTATTTACAATTCCTTACTTTTCCTTCCTTTTTCTTCTTTCTTTCTCTTTTTTTTCAAAAATAAAGGAAGGTTCCATTATTTGTTTTATTACCTTTCACCTTTTAAGCAACTTCTACATCACAACTTTTCCAACCTTCACCCCTAAAATTAGGCTTTTAGCCTATGTTTATACTTTCAAAGCACTTAGGGAGATAGGATGCCAAAAGATAGATCAATAAAGAACGAAGGGTTAAATCTTATAACATGGTTGCCAAAAAAAATGTTTAAACACTCAAAAGGGGTTGACTAGGGAAAATATGCAAGGGTAGGAGATTTAAGGCACAATAATGGTCCAATGAAGGCCTAACATCATTTTTCAAACCAAGTTAGTCTAGGATTTCATCTTGAAACACATTCCGTGCAAGTTCTAGACTACAAATAATGCATAAGAACTCAGAACAAATCTCACCACACATGACACATGCAAACTCGAGTGAAATATAAATCAAAAATCCAATTAAAACCAATGAACTCAAAGAAAATCGCATATAACCCAAAAGACTATTTAGTGAATCTAAGAGCCAAATATAGAACCTAAAAGTCACAACAAGTATTATCACTTCAATCATATTTCATCTTAAAGATTAAAAATTCATATGCTAAAGTTTAAATCATTTTGGTACCAAACAAGTCACACGTTGATTTATGGACAAAAAGATCACACCCAATAAGTAATTTATTCACTACTAGCTACTAAACTAACTAAAAAAAAGTTAACCTTAAAAGAGAAAAACTAGACAAGACTAATCCCTTAAGAAAGTTGCCACGCCATCCATCATGGGAAAAGTCACCCGGTTCAACTCAAAATATTTCCTTGGAAAAGAACCGCGGCATAAAGAAAAACCAAGGAGTTTAATTAATACTACTACAAGTAAGGAAAGCAACAAAATAAGAAAATAAAAACTAATGCTAATATGCTAGAAAAGAACTACAAAATATCACTAACAAACTACAAACGTTAACCAATCTACATAAGACACAATATAGTCATGCTCCACACACATCATCACATATAAATGAGTCACCCGAACCTAAAGTGTTGCACTGTTCTCAATGCAACTAAACAAAACAAGATAAAATGAAAGAGGTGCTCCCTGAAAGTGGTATCACTTGGAGCTGGAGGTGGTGAAATATTTGAGCTCCAAATCCTCCTCATCATCGTCCTCTAATTCATGTGAGCCATAAAATGAACTCAACTTGTGCATCATTTTGGACAGGAATTTGCTTTTCTTTTTCTCATACTCATTTAACTTCAGTTGTTGCCTCTCCATTTTTCCTTGCCTTCAGCTCATGTCTTTCAACCTGCTTTTGATTGCTTTTTGCTCATTAACTACATCATCCAGAGATGGCCTCTTACCAGTCCTAGTAGAAGTGCCCTTCCCAGATGGACCAAAAGGAACGCCAGCTACAAGTCGGAGAATGTGTGCATCGACGCCATAGATTTGACTAAAGAGGTCGAGCATAGTAGGAGGTCCATAAGGAAATGGAGCAATAGGGTCATGTAGCCCTGTTGCAGCTGTAAAAGAACCATCAGGCTCAGTAGGAGTCTCAAGAAACTGCTTGAATGAAGGAGATGGTACATCAATCCTCCTCTTCTTCTGCCTTTTTATAGGGCCCTTTCTGAGGAATGGATGAATTTCCTTGTCTGGGCCTTCTTATAATCATGTGGGTCCTTTAGGACCCCAGCATCATAGCACAACTGAGTAATCAATGAGGGAAATAATAGACCCTTCGTCCTCCCGTTACATGCTTTCTCAATCTCACTCACCATGTGCTGGCCCACGTTCACTGGCAAGTTCTCCATAATAGCAGCAATCATCAATGTCTTCTCAGGTGTCACCTCTAACTCATGTTTAGACGGTAAGATTCTGGAACCAAATATGGACAGCCAAGTCTTGGCTTCAACTGTGAATTCAGAAGAATCAACCCCTTTGTACAATCTTTCCCAAGTCGGTGTTACCCCATCATGAAGCTTCTCCACCAACCATTGGCTTCCTCTCTCCCTTGCTTTAGCTCTGTATACCTCATTATTAGCATTGGGAAGATCATAGTGTGCATTTACTACCTTCGGACCAAAGTTGACCCGCTTGCCCCTAACAAAGGTAAATACTTCCCCTTGGAAGTCGGTCTTCAAGGCATTTGTCACGACCCAAAACTTAGCCTGCCCTGATGGCGCGTAACATGGTACTATGCAAGCCGACACTTCAAAATACTTTCACATTTTAAATGAAAAAGGAATAACACAGGTTTTAATCAACAAAACTCTCAAAATGGATAGAAAGTCAAAACCAATACAGAAATTCCCAATATCGGGGTGTCACTGAGTACATGAGCGTCTAAATATCACAAATCTGGGAGTACTGTCCATAATAGTCTAAAACTGAATACATAAAGCGGACAGATAGGGAAGGAGAGACAAGGTCTGCGAAACACCAGGTATCTACCTTGAAGTCTCCACACAATCAACTGTGCAAAGAAATCAACACCCACCGTGTCCGAAAACACCTGGTGCTTCACATGAAGTGCAGGGTGTAGCTTGAGTACAACCAACTCAGTAAGTAACAAAACTAAATAAAGGACTGAAAGTAGTGACGAGCTTCACAGTTATAGTTTAATTACAGTAATTTCAATATATGAAGGTAGGCATGCTTTCAAGTTCGACAATTTAGGCCACAACAGTTAATCCATGTCAAGTTCAAGTGAAACATAATATATTATCTCTCAGAAATAACAAGACGGTGATACATGACAGCTGAAATGCAACATAAATGAAAATCAAATGCATCCTCTCAGAGCAACAGTCACTCAGTCCTCCCATTCACTCCAACCTCACAATCACTCATTCAGCACTCGGGACTCAGCACTCGACACTCGCACTCAGTAGGTACCTGCGCTCACTGGGGGTGTGTACAGACTCCGGAAGGGCTCCTTCAGCCCAAGCGCTATAATAAGCCAATCATGGCATAAATCAATGACACATGCTGCGGCGTGTAACCCGATCCCATAAATATCCTCACAATCATGCCCTCGCCCTCACTCAGTCATCAACCTCTCCAGTCTCTCTCGCTCTTAGAAATCATGATAATCAACCCAAACAACAATGATATAATGCATCAATAACGAACAACAGAGTCTGAGGTATAATATGCAAGTAAAACTGTGACTAAGTACAAAACAGCATTTTAGCAGATAATTCAACATGTACACGACCTCTGTGGGTCCCTACAGTGCCAACACATAGTCTAAACATGATTTGTAGTTCGATTTCTCTAATACGTGAAGAATGTATGGATATAACCGATTATTCAACTACACAGTTCCATGGAATTAACCAACTCACAATTCCTACGGTGCACGCCTACACGCCCGTCACCTAGCATGTGCGTCACCTCAAAACCAAACACATGACATATAGTAAATTGTTTCATACCCTCAGAACCATATTTAGAACTGTTACTTACCTCAATCCGAGCAAATCTCTACTCCAACACTCCCTTGACTCGCGAAACAGCCTCTGAATGCCTCGAATCTAGCCATAAACAATTCGATATAATCAACACGGGCTAAAGGAATCAATTTTAGAAGAAAAATACTAAGATATTAATCAATAGTCAAAAATTGACTCAAAAGCCGGCCCACATCTTGGAATTCGCTAAAACTCACAAAACCCAAAAGCCCATTTAACCATGATTCAAACCATACCAAATTTATCAAAACCCGACACCAAATCGTCACCCAAATCCCCAAATTCAACTCTCCAAAACCCTAGCCTCAAACTCCCAAATTCCACCTTAAATACACACAAACTAAGTGGGAACTTAAATGGAGAAACAAGATTATTGATCAAGAATGAGCACAAGGGACTTACATCAAGAAACACCTCGAACATCCTCTCAAGAATCGCCCAAACCAGAGCTTGAAATGTTTAAAATGAAGCAAAATCGCGAACCCTTGAATTTAAGTGTTCTGACCAGCCCTTTCGCTTTTATGGAAACATAGCCACATCAGCAGCGTCACATAAGCGACTTTCCATCCGCTTCTGTGGTGAACCACTGGAGCTGGGCCTCTACTTCTGCGATCCTCTCCCTCGCATCTGCGCAATCGCATATGCGGAATTCCCATCGCACCTACACAAACTTCGCTTCTGCGCCCATCACGCCGCACCTGCGTGGCTCGCACCTGCAACCATAGTCCTCCCCAATCTTGGCCACATCTGCACTCCTCAGCTCACACCTGCGATCAAAGCTCCATAGGTGCGATCACACCAGCAGACTCCCTGCTTCAACCATGCACCAAGTCCCATTTTCGATCCGTTAACCATTCGAAATTAACCCGAGGCCCCCGGGACCTCAACCAAACATATCAACAAGTCCTAAAACACGATAAAAACTTAGTGTAGCCCTCAAATAACCTTAAACAACATCAAAAACACGAATCGTACCCAATTCAAGCCTATTGAAACTAAGGAATTCTAATTTCTACAAACGACGCCGAAACCTATCAAATCACGTCCGATTGACCCCAAAATTTGCACATAAGTCACATTTGACATTACGGACCTACTCCAAATTCTGGAATCGGAATCCGACCTCGATATCAAAAGTCCATTCCCGGTCAAACTTTCCAAGAATCCAATTTTTGCCATTTCAAGCCTAATTCCACTACGGACCTCCAAATCATAATCCGAACATGCTCCTAAGTCAAAATCACCCAACGGAGCTAACGGAACCATCAAAACTTCATTACAGAGTCGTTTACTCATAAGTCAATATCCGGTTAGCCCTTTCAACTTTGAGACTAAGTATCTCATTTCATTCTAAAATCCCTCCAGACCCGAACCGACTACCCTGACAAGTCATATAACAGCTATAAAGTATAAAATGAGCAGTAAATGGGGAAATGGGACTACAACTCTTAAAACGACCGGCCGAGTTGTTACATCCTCCCCCTCTTAAACAAACATTCATCCTCGAATGGGTCTAGAAACATACCTGGAGTCTCAAATAGGTGTAGATATCTGCTCCACATATCCCGCTCGGTCTCCCATGTAGCCTTCTCAATTGGTTAACCTCTCCACTGCACCTTCATTAAAGTTATATCCTTTGACCTCAACTTTTGAACCTACCGATCTAAAATGGCCACCAGCTCCACATCATAAGTCAAATCACCATCTAACTGAACTGTGATGAAATCCAAAACATAAGACGGATCGCCGACATACTTCTGGAGCATGAAAACATGAAATACTGGATGCACACTCGACAAACTAGGTGGCAAGGCAAGCTTGTAAGCCACCTCTCCAATCCTATAAAGTACCTCAAACAACCCAATATACCGAGGGCTCAACTTGCCGTTCTTCCGAACCTCATAACACTCTTCATGGGTGAAACCTTGAGCATTATCTTCTCCCAAACCATGTAAGCAACATCACAAACCTTCCGATGAACGTAACTCTTCTTTCTAGACTACGCCTCGCGAAGCCGATCCGGAATCAATTTAACCTTGTCTAAAGCATCTTGAACCAAATCAGTACCCAATAGCCTAGCCTCACCTGGCTCAAACTAACCCACCGGAGATATACACCGCCTCCTATACAAAGCCTCATACGGAGCCATCTAAATGCTCAACTGGTAGCTTTTATTGTAGGCAAACTCCGCGAGCGGCAAAAACTGATCCCAAGAACCCCCAAAATCAATGAACAAGTGCATAGCATGTCCTCCAATATCTGTATAGTGCGCTCAGACTGTTCGTCTGTATGAGGGTGAAATGTTGTGCTCAACTCAACCTGGGTACCCAACTCTCGTTGTGCTGCTCTCCAAAACTGAGATGTAAATTGCATGCCCCGATCTAAAATGATGGACACTGGCACACCGTGAAGGCGAACGATCTCTCAGATGTAAATCTCAGCCAACCGCTCTGAAGAATAAGTAGTACCAACTGGAATGAAGTGCGCGGACTTGGTCAGCCGATCCACAATCACCCAAATAGCATCGAACTTCCTCGAAGCCCATGGGAGCCTAACTACAAAGTCCATGGTGATCCGCTCCCATTTCCACTCTGGGATCTCTAGCCTCTGAAGCAATCCACCCGGTCTCTGATGCTCATACTTTACTTGCTGACACTTTAGGCACCGCGCTACAAACCCCACTATATCATTCTTTATCCTTCTCCACCAATAGTGTTGCCTCAAATCCTGGTACATCTTCGCGGCACCCAGATGAATGGAATACCGTGAACTGTGGGCCTCCTCAAGAATCATCTCACGTATCCCATCAACATTAGGCACACAAATCCGACCCTGCATCCTCAACACTCCATCATCCCCAATAGTAACATCTCTATCATCACCGTGCAGAACCGTATCCTTAAGGACAAGCAAATGGGGATCACCATACTGGCGCGATCATATAAGGAAGACCGAGAAACCACACAAGCTAGAACCTAACTGGGCTCCGAGACATCTAATCTCACGAACTGGTTGGCCAAGGCTTGAACATAAACTGCAAAAGGTCTCTCACCAACAGGGATGAATGCAAGGCTACCCATACTCATCGCCTTCCTACTCAAGGCATCGGTCATCACATTACCTTCTCGAGATGATACAGAATAGTAATATTAGTCCTTTAGCAGCGCCAACTATTTCCGTTGCCTCAAATTTAGATCCTTTTGTTTGATTAAATACTGGATACATCGGTGATCCGTAAATACCTCACAGACGCACCGTAGAGATAATGCCTCCAAATCTTCAATGCATGAACGATGGCAGCCAACTCCAAATCATGAATAGGTTAGTTCCTCTCATGGGGCTTTAACTGACGCGAAGCATAAGCAATTACTCTACCCTCCTGCATCAAGATACACCCAATACTAATTCGAGAAGCATCACAATACATTGTATAAGAGCCTGAAGCAAAAGGCAAAACTAGAACTCGAGTTGTGGTCAAGGCAGTCTTGAGCTTCTGAAAGCTCTTCTCACACTCATCCGACCACCTGAAAATAGCATCATTTTGGGTCAATTTAGCCAAAGGCGATGCAATATATGAGAAACCGTCCACGAAGCGACGATAATAACCGGTCAAGCCGAGAAATATATGAATCTCCGTAGCTGAGGACGGTCTGGGCCAACTTTGAACCTCCTTTATCTTCTTTGGATCCACCCGAATCCCCTCACTGGACACCACGTGCCCCAAGAATGTCACATAACTAAGCCAAAACTCACATTTGGAGAACTTGGCATAACGTTTCTCCTCCCTCAACCGTTGCAACACAATCCTCAAATGTTGGGCATGCGCCACCTGGCTACAAGAGTACACCAGGATATCATCAATGAACACTATGTCAAATGAGTCAAGATAAGGCTGAAATACACTGTTCATCAGATGCATGAATGTTGTTGGGGCATTGGTCAGCCCAAAAGACATCACAAAGAACTCATAATAACCATAACGGGTCCTGAATGCTGTCTTTAAAATATCTGAGTCCCAAATCTTCAACTGGTGATACCCAGACCTCAAATCAATCTTGGAGAACATCCTCGCTCCATGAAGTTGTTCAAATAGATAATCAATATACGGCAGAGGATACCTGTTCTTGATTTTAACTTTGTTCAACTGCCTATAATCAATGCACATCCGTATAGTACCTTCCTTCTTCTTCAAAAATAGAACCGGTGCACCCCAAGGCGACACACTGGACTAATAAACCCCTTATCAAGAAGTTCCTAAAGTTGCTCTTTCAATTCCTTCAACTCGCTTGGTGCCATACAATACAGTGTAACAGAAATAGGTTGAGTGCCCGACACCAAGTCAATACCAAAGTCAATATCCCTATCGGGCGGCATGCCCGGCAGGTCTACAGGAAACATATTAGGAAAATCTCGCACCACTGCATAATCAATAGTAGGAGTATCAGCCCCAACATCCCTCACAAAGGACAAATAAGATAAACAACCCTTCCCAACCACCCGTTGGGCCTTCAAATATTAAATCACTCTGCTGGGAACATAGTCTAGAGAACGTCTCCACTCAATCCTTGGCAACCCCGATATCGCTAACATCACGGTCTTAGCATGACAATCCAGCATAGCATGACATCGAGACAACCAATCCATACCCGAGATGACGTCGAAATCAACCATACTAAGCAATAAGAGATCAATTCTAGTCTCCAATCCCCCAATAGTCACTACACACGACCGATATACATGGTCCACAACAATAGTATCACCCGCTGGCATAGATACATGAATAGATGAAACTAAGGACTCACAGGGCATATCCAGATAATGAGCAAAATACGATGATACATACGAATAAGTAGAACCAGGGTCAAATAATACAGAGGCATCCCTATGGCATACTGAGACAATACCTGTGATCACTGTATCTGAAGCAATACCATTTGGCCTGGCAAGAATAGAATAGAATCGGGCCTGGCCACCACTTGATCGGCCTCCCCCTCTTGGATGACCCCTAGCTAACTGAGCCCCACCCCTAGCTGGTTGGGCGGGTGGTTAAGTAACCGGTGCTGAAGTCGCAGCCTGACTCCTCTACTGTATTCTCATCATTTTGAGTCAGTACTTGTTTCAAGTCCTCGAGTGCCAAGTTGTGTTTCTCCTCATTTTCAAGAATGGCCTCCAACATGAGCACCATCCTCTCATTTGAGAGTTCTTCTTGGTTTTGATCAAGTGTCAAAGAAGGATTTTCGGCTTCAACCTCTAAGGAAGGTTCTTGGCTATCATTCACGAGGCATTTTGGACCTCTAAAGCTTCAAGCATTTCTCCTATTTGTAAGTTCAACCTTTCAAGCGCCAAATCAGTTTGAAGACTATTTTTCAAAAGCTCCTCCAAGGCATTTTGCTCTTTGTTTCCTACTTCAAGTAGGCATTCCATCATGAGTTTGAACTCTCCATTTTGACCATGCTCAATTTCTTCCACTTCCATATCCCTATAGTTGTCATCACAAAAAGTAAAATCATCATAGTGGGGTTCGGATAAGGGAAGGGCAAATAAGCACAATGGCCCACATGGCCATTTTAACCACCACACTTATCACAAATACTCCACTCATGGGTTTGATATTGTACGCACAATCCGCCCCCGGGAGAATTTAAATAATTTTCCACGAGTGCGGTCCTTCACAATAAGGACAAGGGTCATCAAAGTATGAACAACTACCATCCGATCAATTTTCATTACATGATGCTATTTTTCAAAAACTAAGAAAATAAACAATAAACAAACAAGAAATGTAAACAAAGATAAAAAAAGATAATTACACAAATATTTACAAGTTTGGAACAAAGCACGTACGCTTATTTCTCAAACAGCCTAAATACGCCAAATTGTTCCCCGGTAACGACGCCAATTTTGATGACGTCCAAATTCTCTACTAAACATTAAATGCACAGAGTCGCAAGCAATATAATATACCCAATTATGAGTTGGGGTCGAATCCCACAGAGAACAATATGTAGGCGATTAGGCGTGTAAGAGAATTATCATTTGTTATGCTAAGCCAAACACTTAGAAAGGGTTTTTGAGAAATATTTATATCTATATGAAAAAAATATAAACTAACCTAGAAATCAAGTAAAATGATCAATGGATACAAGCAAGGATACACGGGGAATTACACTCAAGTAACGATCCAATATATTTCACGATTTTATAAATATTAGCGAGTTCATGTTAATTAGCCTCGGGTAATAATTCTTTATTATATTCTTCCGAAGACTAACAAGATATCCTAATTGAATTATCCCTAAAATAATTAAGAGATTAAGCACACCCGAATATGGCTACAAGTAGTATCCCTAGGTAGAATCTATAAAGTGAGGGTTAACGCCTCAAGTTCTTGTTAATTAATCTTTTCCAACCCCAAATTATCTTTTTCAAAATTAATTTGAAGTTAATGGGCGAGTCCTAGGGTTAGATAATACCTTTGGAAATATTAAAGAGCAATAATAATTAAAGAAATAATAACTCACTTCAATATAAATAAATATCGTTCAATACATAAGCACAACAAGATATTTAATCCACACTTTAAATATGAATATTCTGATAAACAAGATTCAAGTGTTGAAAAAAATACTACACACTTAGACATTCAATACAAAGTAAGGAAATGAAGAGAGGAACATAAATAGGTAAGAAATTCGCATCCAAAATCTTCAAATCTTCAAGACCTAAGTGTGTGTGCAAGAACCCTAACCCCCAAATTTGTCTTCTCTAGTCAAGAAACTGAACAATAAGCCAAAGATGTTTTACAAGTGAGCAAGGTCGTGTATTAAAGGGTTTGGGGGTCGAAAACGTGAAATGCCAAAACTGCCCAGTTTTTGCACAGTTATAATGTTATGCGATCACGTGAAAAAGTATCGTGATCACGGTGAATGACATATGATGAGCTTCGCGATCTCACAACAAACCACGCATTCGTGTAGTATAGTTGACCAGCCACTGACCAAGTTTTCTTCTTCGCGTTCGTGAGGTACATTCTCCTGGACTTCCGCGATCGAGCTTAACACTCGGCCTGACGAACTCCATTGCTAGCAACTCCTCAAGCTGTTCTTTCAACTCCTTCAACTCTTTCGGAGCCATGCGGTATGGTGGGATAAAGATAGGCTGGGTAGGCGCCAAATCCATACATAAATCAATATCACGATCTGGTGGCATGCCTGGTAGATCAGAAGGAAACACATCGGAGAACTCCCGTACCACGAGCACTGAATCAATCATGCGAGTATCTGTAGTAGTATCCGGAACGTAAACCAGATAAGCCAAACAACCCTTCTCGACCATCTGTTGAGCCTTCAAGAAATAAATAACCTGGCTTGATGTCCTGATAGATGAACCCCTCTGCTCTAATCTAGGCAACTCTGCAATCACCAAGGTAACCGTCTTGGCATGTTAATCAAGAACGTCATGGTACGGAGACAATCAGTCCATGCTAAGGATGACTTCAAAGCCGGTCAAGTCGAGCAACAGACGATCCACTCTGGTCTCATAGCCACAAAACGTCAATATACAGGACAAGTAAATCTGATCCACAATAATAGAATCGTCCACTAGTATGGACACATATACAGGAGTACCTAAGGACTCACGAGAAACACCCAAAAATGAGAAAACAGAGATGAAACATATGAATACGTAGACCCTGGATCAAATAGTACCGAAGCATCCCTACCGCAGACAACAATAATACATGTGATCACAACGTCTGAAGCTACTCCATGTGAACTGACTGGAAAGGCATAGAACCAAGTTGGAGCACCACCTAACTGGCCTTCACCTCTAGGACGACCCCTACCTACCTGCCCTCCCTCTGGCCGGCCGGACGGCTGGTGCGGCAGCTGGTATGGTGATCATGGGATGATGGCCCTACTGTACTGCCTTGCCTCGAAGCCTGGGGCGGAATCTCCTCACATGACCAAGCTCCCTGCACTTATAGCAACCTCTCGGTGCAGAAGATGACTGACCCTGAGTCTAACCCTGGGAATCTGAACACCCGCTAGAAGAACCCTAAATAGCCGGTGGGTGATAGGAGTTCTCTGGAATGGCGCTAAAATAGGGCCGCACTGGAGTACCCCGAGAAGGAGGCGGTGTTGAATATGTGGGCCTGCTAGACTGGCCCCTCACAAACTGACCTCTTCCCCCAGATGGAGCACCACTGAACCCTCCATAATATCAAGGTCATTTTTCCCCCAGCGCCTGCTCTCGACCCTGCTGACGAATACCCTTAATCCTCCGAGCTATCTCCACAACCTTCTCGTAAGGAGTCCCCATCTCAATCTCTCGGGCCATAGTGACCTGGATACCATAGTGCAAGCCTTTAATAAACCTTCGCACCCGTTCTGTATCGGTGGGAAGTATCATAAGTGCATGGCGAGATACCTTAGAGAATCTCGCCTCATAATCGGTCACAGACTTCTGACCCTACTTGAGCCGCTCGAACTGACCCCGTAACTCTTCCCTCTGAAAAGGTGGGATATATCTCTCCAGAAAGAGACATGTGAACTGGTCCAAGTCAAGGGAGGAGAACCTGCTGGTCTACAGAGAAGATAGGACAGCCATCATCTACAGGCCCTTCCCTCCAGTTGAAAGGTGGTAAAGTCCACCCCGTGGGACTCTAATACTCTCATGTTTTGCAGTATGTCCCTACAGCGATCAATAAAGTCCTGGGGTTCTTCATGTCGCTCACCGCCAAAGGCAGGAGGATGTAGCCTGGTCCATCAACCCAATAGCTTCTGCGGATCGCCGGTCGCGTCTGGTCTAGGCTCTGGTATAACCACTGCAACTGGTTGAGCCCCACCCGTAGTTAGTGCATCCGGGGTCTGATATACGGTACCAGCATGCCTTAGAGCTTGAGCAGTAGGGGTATGTGATCCCCCTCCCTCTTGAGATGTGGCTGGTTCCGTTGGAAATAATCCAGCCTGCGTCATAGAGTCTATGAACCTCATCATACGGCCCATGACCTCCTGGAATCCTGGTGCGGACATGAAATCTGACGGAACCGGCTCAGCTATAGGTACCTCGCCCTGCTCCTCAATAATAGGATCCTTCACTGGATCCACTGGGGGCACAACAGGAGCAACTCTAGGATGCCCTCGTCCTCTGGAAGGGGCTGGTGCCCTCCCTCGACCTCTACCTCGGCCTCTAGCAACAGGGGGAGCAGCTCCTTCGCCGCTGGGTACATCTGCCACGTGCATTCTCACCATCTATGAGAAAATAAGAGAATGATACTTAGCACAAAATCAACTGCACGATAGGAAATGAAGAAAGAGAAGTTTCCTAACACCCTATAGCCTCTCGAAGATAAGTGTGGATGTCTCTGCACCAATCCGCAAGACTCTACTAGGCTCGCTCATGACTTGTGAGACATATGTGAACCTATTACTCTGATACCAAGTTGTCACGACCCAATTCTCACTATAGGCTGTGATGGCACCCAACATCGCCGCTAGGCAAGCCAACGGTGAACTATCCATGTAATTATTTATTTTAATATTTTTAAAGTAATTGATTTTATTTAATAAGAGAATGAATAATAGATGATTGTAGTAATGTAAAGCATAAAATAATGAAAGATAGACAGAGAAAACTAGTAGAATATACAAAACCTCTTATACTACTGTCTGGAGTAAGATAGACAGAAAAATAAATACAACAAGTCTCTGGCTAGCGGGGGTACACGCCTGTATGGACGCCAGATGCACCTGCCTCAGATCATGTACGATTAGTGCAGAAGTGTAGCGTAAGTACATAAACAACATGTACCCAGTAAGTATCTAGTCAAACCTCGAAGAAGTAGTGACGAGGGGTCGACAAAGACACTTACTAAGGTCAATAAATAAAGTGCAGAAATTATAAATAGACAAGGAATACATCAGTAATAACGCAGTAATGAACAATAAATAAGTGGTTCTTTAACTAGATATCAATTAAAATCTCCAACTATCACCTACTAACTTCAACAAATAAGATCCATCAAGTAATTACAAATTCTCAAGTCATGGAAGAAATATGAGGTATAATTTGACTCCGAGCAATATCACGCACGATTTATGCGGAGGTCATACGGCCCGATCCAGAATAGTGTGTACACTGCCAAGGGTCAACCGGCGAGAACCATAAATGTATCTATTATAATGCTGAGGCATTCAACCCGATCCACAGGAAGATAGAATACTCGACGAACTCCAATTAATGGCTACTACATAAGAATAATACTCAAGGAAGATATAATTTCAACCAACAGTCACGTAACCAGCCAAAACTCAAAGTAGTGAAGCTCAGTCTTTACAAATTCTTTATCCAATCTTCAAATATAATTTAAGGAATTAAACTAAAGTTGGGCACAAATAATACAAGAAATACATGGTAAAGTCCTAAAACTACCCCGGACATAAGTATAATTTTAGCTACATACGGAATCTCGTCACATCGTGCGCACGTAGCACACACAATTCACAATAAAGCCTAAACTTGGTGCCACGTAATCCGAAACTAGCCAAATATTGTATATATTAATCAATATATGCTCAAAAGTCTAAAATTTAACTATTTGAGTAATAACACAATCTAAATTGGAAGATTCCTAAAATTTACCCACTGGCCCACGTGCCCGGATTCCGAAAATCTTTTGAAATAAAAGTTACTCATGACCTCACGAAAATAAATATATAATTTCTACTCAATTCCATAATCATTTTCGTGGGCTAATCCCATTTTTATCAAAACCTAGGTTTTTCAACTAAATCCTATAATTTCTACAATTTATATGTTAAAATCTACCCATAATCTATGTATTAAATTCACATTGGGTAGGAATAACTTATCTTCAATAGCTAGGTGAAAACCCCTCTCCAAGAAGCTCAAAAATTGGCCAAGGGAAATGAAAATGAGAGAAAATGGCCTAAGTCCCGTTTTTAAAATAAGTCTTTGCCAAGGCATTCCTTCTTTGCGATCGCGAAAAAGGCCTCGCGATTACGAAAGAAAAACTCTGCCACACCCAGAAAACATTCTTCACAATCACGACAAGAGCCTCGTGAATGCGAAGGCTTGCCCGGCCTTCCCTATGCGAACGCGAGGGCTTCTTCGCGAACCCGAAGACTAACAGTGTGCCACCCCCAACCCTAACTTCTTCTATGCGAACGCGGGCATAGGCATGCGAACGCTAAGAATAATAGCCCAGAGCATCGCGATCGCGAGCTCCTCTTTGCGAATGCGTAGAAAAAACCTCCCCCAGTCCCATTCCTTCATCGCATACGCAAGGCGATCTCCACGTTCGCGAAGAAGGAAACCAGAACCAGCAAGTGCAGCAGTTTTGGACTTAGCTCCGGGCGGTCCGAAACACACCCGACCCGGGACCCTGTCCAACTGCACCAATAAGTCCCTAAATATAATACAGACCTGCTCGAACCCTCGGAACATGTAAAACAACATCACAACTAAGAATCGCACCCCAAAACTAAATTGAATCAAATTATGAACTTCAAGCTTTTCAACTTACTCTGAATGCGCCGAATCATGCTTAAACTACTCGAAATGACACCAAATTGTGCGTACAAGTCAAATTGCTATACGGAACTATTCCTAGGCTCGGACTCCCAAACAGACCTCGATAACACTAAAGTCTACTCCAAATCAAATTTAAAGAACTTGAAAACCTTCAATGCGCCAACTTTTAACATTAAGTGCTGAAATGTTCCCGGATAATCCGAAAACTGATCTGAACACACGCCAAAGTACAAAATCATCATATGAACCTATTGGAACCGTCAAATCCCGGTTCGAGATTGTTTACTAAAAATATTGACTCAAGTCAAACTTGGCCATCTTAGGGCACTATTAAGGAACCAAGTGTTTCGATTTCCACTCGAACCCTTCCAAACCCAAGTCAACCATCCCCGCAAGTCATAAAACAGGAAAGGCACATACGAAGAGTCTTAATTAGGGGAACGGGAATATAGAAAGCAAAATAATCGGTCGGGTCATTACACTGCGGATCCGAAGTCCCATCATAATTTGGTATATCTAGCATTTTGAACCTTTTCAGGATCAACTCTGCACTTGGTTTATATGGCAATTGTGTGTACTTCCTAGAATTTGGACCCTTTAACACCGGTGTCATGCCCAGAGTATGATCCATCCAAGTATGAAACTCCTTCACGTTCTAGCCGATTCGTTCATTCATCTCTCTCATGAATCTCATGAGCTCGGTTTTGAAAGGGTCATCCAAATTATTATTCCTAGACCCACTACTAGTACCCACGACTCCTTCGAACCGGCCTCATCCCTTGTGGTGGTGTTATCGGTCATTTGTGTCATCTGATTCGCGGGAGCGTTGGGATGAACCGGGGGCCCTCCATTAGCCTTTTTAGAAGCATCCGATAATGCCATGATCCTGCCTTGATAGGTGGTCCATGATTGCTCTTTGCTACTCTCCCAAGAGTTTAACTAGTTGCGCAATGTGTTCGTCCTCCGCATCATCAAGAGTTGGGCCCCACACATATAGAGGATATTGTCCTTCGCGAACCAGGGTTGTCTCATCCACATCGTTGCGGGATTCACTGATAGAATCATCATGCTGAGACACTTATTCATGTTCATTGTGTGCTCCAATGTTGTGAACATTATTGACATCGTTTGTTGTCATATCTGACTTTTACTAAAGAAAAAACCAAAATTGGTTAGTAACAAATGAACGGATCAAAGCAATTACGCTATTATCTATGGACCACGTGGATGCTAAATTGTTTACTCGTAAAACAGTACAGTTGAATTTATAGCATAGTCTATAGACATCCGAAGATGATAAAGAAATTAGAACAAAAATAAGAATAGCGACTGAAATTAAAAAAACATAGCAAGCCTGATTTTGAGCTCGGTTTTTCCTAGGGCAAAAGCAGAAGCAATGATAAAATTCTTTAGATTGAGCGTAAAACAATTTGCTATAGCTTTTACGTGCAGAATATTCCATGTCCTTACAAGAGTTATCAATCCTGATATTTATAGCTATCCTTAGGGAGATAAGATCCTAAAATCAAGCTCCTCTTGAATGAGAATAAAAATGTCATTGATGGGTGCATAACGACAGGCTTTGAATGCAGATATTCTCTGTAACGACTACTCATTAAATGATATCCGATGTCAAGCCTTTGAATCTTTACCATCGACTGTGTTTCCTTAGGGATCCATCTTGTATCGGTTACGCACTTCATAACCGGTTTCGATTATCTGCCGACTCATCTTTTGTCATTTCTCGGTTCCATATGTTACTTCGTTATTTATCCACTTGCTATCAACCAATTTCACCCCATACAATATATATGAATCACTCCATACAATATATACGAAACATGCATATATATACCAACTAAAAAGTAAACAGTGAATCCATCCGGCTATTTATGTAAAGATCCCAAAAACAACGGGGCTCCTTCATTGGGCAAAATGAAATTTTAGACTCTAATGCTAGGACTTGGAGATTTGTTTTGTATTAATCGCCGCTTGTTATTTTGTCAAGGCTGATGCCTGATAGTAGATTTACTACAAAATTTAAGATTTTAATGTCCTCTTTCAAACATTACTTTGTATTGTTGTTCAATTAAGCACGAGTAGTTTTACATTCATAAGATTTTGTCATTTCAGTAAAGCGAAAAAGAAGAACCCATTAGCCAAGATATTAAGGGTTGAGTTTGCACATGATATGCGCAAATTTATCTCCAAGTTTTCCCAGATTCACAATTGTTTCTCATGTTCTCCCATGGTTAAGTGATAAATTGTTGTGAGAATCTCTATTAATTAACTATGGTTTAACGTTAATAGTGTATTGTCACGACCCGCAAATTCCACCCTCGGGGTCGTGATGGCGTCTAACATTTCACTTGCTAGGCAAGCCAACGTTAGAATAGTTTATCCACTTTTAACAATTCAAATTAAATAATAATAAAGAAACTGAAATAACTAAAATAAATTCTGAAGTAAAGTGCGGAAAACCATAACAACTGAAATATCTAATACAACCCTGAATTTGGTATCACAAGTGCACGAGCTACTAAAAGTTCTACAAATAGAGTCTGAAATAAGTACAATTGCTTCGAACGAAATTAATAGTAAAAGAGGAAAGAGAAAGAGGACTTCAAGGTCTGCGGACGTCAGCATATCTACCTCAAGTCTCCGAATGATAATTCGAGCTAGTGCACCTTACGTACAACTCGGACCAGTACCAAAATCTGCATAAGAAGGGCAGAGTGTAGTATGAGTACAACCGACCCAATATACTCCATATGTGTCGAGCCTAACCTCGACGTGCTAGTGACGAGGTTATGACAGGACACTCACATGATTAAACTTGTACAAACATAAATATATGTACTGAACCGCAACAAAATAGATATTTAATATGTACATTTGGGGGGGGGGGCATGCGAAAGGGAAAAAAGATACGATAACTACAACAGGAAAGACAACACAGACAGTCAAATAAATCATCAACCAAAGAGGACAAATAACTTACGATATGACAATGGCACGGCATCACCCTTCGTGATTTTACACTCATCCTTACCATGAAATGATGGCATAAGAGAAATGAAATGGTACGGCATCACCCTTCATTCTTTTACTCTCATTCTCACCATGTAACAGTGAATAACTTATATAGATTGGCACGGCATAACCCTTCGTGCTTTAATTCTCTTCCTCACCATGTATTAATCAGTAAAGAAAGAAATGAAATGGCAAGGCATCACCGTTCGTGCTTTAACACTCTCCCTTACCATGTCGTAATGAATACACAAATTCGGGAAATAAATAACGCAAGGGACATACTTTACGTCAATTATGAATCCAAAATACCAAACCTCAACTTCCAAAAATACTCAAACATTACCAATTAATCCATAATTACGAAAGGAACAATCATATAGTAATAATCTAACCTAAGCATGGATGTCATAATTAAAGAGGCAATAAATCACAAGGAAACAAGTTCTACCCCTATGGTTTAACCCAACAACAACGCATAAGTACCCATCACCTCACATATAAGTTGTACCCACACATTACCACGTAGCAAATAGGCAAACAAGTCTTAATCCCTCAAGTCAAGGTTAACCACAACACTTACCTTGCTCCGCAACCAATTCAAAGTTCAACTACGGCCTTGCCTTTCGAACAAGCCTCCGAACCAACTAAATCTAGCAAATTATAAACCAAACGATTTAAAATAAACCTTAGAAACAACCCACAGAGAGGTTTAATTTATATCATTATTGAAAAAGTCAACAAAAGTCAATCCCCAGTACCGCTTAGTCAAAACCCGAGGTTCAGACCAAAACCCGATCACCCATTCACCTCGTGCCCAGTTATGTAGTTCAATTCGAAATCCGACCTTAATTTGAGGTCTAAATTTCAATTTTACAAAAGTCACTAATTTTACCCAAATTCCTAATTTTTACCATGAAAATCCTAGATTTAAGGTCAAAATCTTATGAAATGAAATGGGAAATTGAAATAAAGTAGATTAGAGCCACTTACCAATGAATTTAGGAAGAAAAGATCTTGAAACAATCGTCTCTAAGGTGTTTAGGGTTGAGAATTTTGAGAGAAATAGCTAAAATCTCGTTTTTCTCAGCTTTTGTCCAAGCGCAGATGTCGCAATTGCGACCTGGAGTTTGCAATTGCGGACCCCGCAAATGCGAAAATGCTCACATCTCTGCTATCATCGCATTTGCGATGATTTGTTTGCAAATGCGAACTCTGGGACTCCGCAAACACGACCTTTTGATCGCAAATGCGATCTATTGCTGACCCATCCCCTCTTCGCAAATGCGAACATGACAGGAATTTGAATGTTCGCAAATGCGAACACTGACCTCGCAATTGTGAGATCAAAAACTTGCACCTGAAACAGATTCACCCACAAGTTTTCCTAAGTCCAAAACCACTTCAAAGCCTATCCGAAACTCACTCGAGCCCTTGGGGCTCCAAACCAAACATGCACACAAGTCCAATAACATCATATGAACTCACTCGCGTGATAAAAATACCAAACTTACACCTAAAACTACGAATCGGACACCAAAACAAATATAATTTTCAACGAAACTTAAGAACTTTCAATATTTCAACCGGACGTCCGAATTACGTCAAATCAACTTCTTTTGCACCAAATTTTGCAGACAGGTCATAAATATAGTAATGAACCTATACCAAGTTCCGGAACCAAAATCCAAACCTCGTAGCAACAAAGTCAAACTTTAGTCAAACTTATTATTTCTTTAAACCTTTAAGCCTCTAATTGTCAATAAATTGCAATAATTCAAGCTAGGGACTTTCGAATTCGATTCTTGGCATACGCTGAAGTCCCAAATCATGATACGGACCCACCGGGACCGTCAAAATACTGATCCAGGTCCATTTTCTCAAAATGTTGACCAAAGTCAACTCAAATGAGTTTTAAAGCATGATTTCACTTTTTCGTCAATTTTTCACATAAAACCCTTTCAGAAAAATATACAGACTACACATACAAATCGAGAAAGGTTAAACGGAGCTATTCAGGGTTTTAAAACACAAAATTGAGGTTTAAAGTTATAAATGACCTATCGGGTCATCACATTCTCCACCTCTAAAATAAGCGTTCGTCCTCGAATAGACATAGAAAAGTACCTGGACTGGTGAAAAGGTGTGGATATCTACTCCGCATGTCCGGCTTGAACTCCCAAGGGGATGCCTCGATCGACTGACATCTCCACTGCACTTGAACTGAAAGATAACTCTTAGAGCTCAACTGTCGGGCTAGAATAGACATCGGCTCCTCCTCATAAGTCAAATCCTTGTCTAATTGGACTGAGCTAAAATCTAACACATGGAACGGATCATCGTGATACTTCCGAAGCATGGACACATAGAACACCGGATGGACTGCTAATAAACTAGGTGGCAATGCGAGCCTGTAGGCCACCTCTCCCACTCCCTGAAGAATCTCAAAGGGTACGATATACCTAGGGCTTAACTTGCCCTTCTTTCCGAACCTCATCACACCCTTCATGGGTAAAACCCGGAGCAACACCTTCTCTCCGACCATGAATGCAACATAACAAACTCTACGGTCGGCATAACTCTTCTGCCTAGACTGAGCGGTGCGAAGTCAATCCTGAATAATCTTGACCTTATCCAAGGAATCTTGTTCCAAATCTGTACCCAGCAACCGATCCTCCCCCGGCTCAAACCATCCAACTGGCGAACGGCAATACCTCCCGTATAATGCCTCATAGGGAGCCATCTGAATGTTCGACTAGTAACTGCTATTGTAGGCAAACTCTCAAGTGGCAGGAACTGATCCCAAGAACCCCGAAGTTCATAGCACAAGCGCGAAGCATATCCTCCAATATCTGAATAGTGCGCTTGGACTGTCCGTCTGTCTAGGGATAAAATGATATGCTCAACTCAACCTGTGTGCCCAACTCACACTGTACTTCCCTCCAAAAATGCGAGGTGAACAGTGTACCTCGATCAGACATGATAGACACGGGTACACTGTTAATACGAATGATCTCGCGGATGTAGATCTCAGCTAACCGCTCTGAAGAATAGGTAACTACCATAGGAATGAAATGTGCCGACTTGGTCAACCTGTCCACAATAACCCAAACCGCGTCGAACTTCCTCTGAGTCCGTGGGAGTCCAACAACAAAACCCATAGTGATACGCTCCCACTTCCACTTAGGAATCTCTAACTTCTGAAGCAAACCACTTGGTCTATGATGGTCGTACTTAACTTGCTGACAATTTAGACACCGAGCTACATATGCAACTATATCCTTCTTCATCCTCCTCCACCAATAATGTTGTCGCAAGTCCTGATACATCTTGGCGGCGCCCGGATGAATAGAATACCAGGAATTGTGGGCCCTCCTCGAGGATTAACTCTCAAAGCCCATCCACATTGGGCACACAAATATGACCATGCATCCTCAAAATCACATCATCTCCAACCGTAACCTGCTTGGCACCACCTTGACACACTATGTCCTTAAGGACAAGGAAATGAGGATCATCGTACTGACAATGTCTGATGCACTCATACAAGGAAGACCGAGCAACTGTGCAAGTTAAAACACGACTGGGCTCTAAGCTATCTAACCTCACAAGCTGATTGGCCAAAGCCTGAACATCTGCAGCAAGCGGCCTCTCACCAACTGAAATGTATGCAAGGCTGCCCATACTCACAGCCTTTCTACTCAAGGCATCGACCACCACATTGGCCTTTCCTGGATGATACAAAATGGTGATATCATAATCTTTCAATAGCTCCAGCCATCTCCTCTGCCTCAAGTTGAGATTCTTTTGTTTGAACAAATAATGTAGACTCCGATGATCCGTGAATACCTCACACGGCACACCATAAAGATAGTGCCTCCAAATCTTCAGCGCATGAACAACGGCTGCCAACTCTAAGTCATGAACATGATAATTCTTCTCATGAACCTTCAAATGCTGCGACACGCATGCAATCACCCTGCCATCCTGCATCAACACTACACCGAGCCCAATACGAGATGCATCACAATACACCGTATAGGATCTTGAACCGGTGGGAAACACCAACACTGGCGTCGTAGTCAAAGCAGTCTTGAGCTTCTGAAAGCTCAACTCACACTCGTCCGACCATCTGAACGGGGCACCCTTCTGGGTCAATCTAGTCAACGGGGCTGTTATAGATGAAAACCCCTCCACGAACCGGCGATAATAACCCGCCAAACCCAGGAAACTCCGAATCTCTGTAGCTGAAGTAGGTCTAGGCCAGTTTTGAACTGCCTCAATCTTCTTGGGATCCACTTTTATGCCCTTTGCCGATACAACATGTCCCAAAAAGGCGACTGAGTCTAACCAAAACTCACACTTTGAAAACTTGGCATATAACTGGCTATCTCTCAGAGTCTGAAGTACAATCCAAAGATGCTACTCATGCTCCTCTCGGCTGTGGAAGTAAATCAAGATATTGTCAATGAATACAATCACAAAGAATCCAAGTAGGGCTTGAACACCCGGTTCATCAAATCCATGAATGTTGCTGGGGCATTTGTCAACCCAAATGACATCATTAGGAACTCATAATGCCCATACCGAGTCCGAAAAGTAATCTTAGGGACATCGGATGCCTTAATCCTCAACTGATAGTAGCCAGACCTCAAATCAATCTTCAAAAACACTTTGGCACCCTGAAGCTGATCAAATAAGTCACCAATCCTCGGCAACGGATACTTGTTCTTGATAGTGACTTTGTTCAACTACCGATAGTCTATACACATCCCCAAAGACCCATCCTTCTTCTTCATGAAGAACATGGGTGTGCCCTAGGGCAAGACACTAGGTCTAATAAAGCCCTTATCAAGTAAATCTTGCAACTACTCCTTCAATTCCTTCAACTCAGGCGAGGCCATATGGTATGGCGGAATAGAAATGGACTGAGTGCCCCGAGTCAAATCAATGCAGAAATCAATATCCCTGTCGGGTGGCATTCCCGGTAGGTCTGCAGGAAACATTTCTGGAAACTCACGAACAACTGGTACTGAATCCATAGATGGAACCTCTGCACTAGAATCACGGACATAGGCCAAATAAGATAGACATCCCTTCTCGACCATACGTCGAGCCTTCACATAAGAAATAACTCTGCTAGTAGAGTGGCCATAAGTCCCCCTCCACTCTAATCAAGGCAACCCCAGCATGGCTAAGGTCACCGTCTTGGCGTGACAGTCTAATATATCATGATAAGGTGACAGCCAATCCATACCTAAGATGACATCAAAATCTACCATATCGATGAGTAGAAGATTTACACTAGTCTCAAGACTCCCAATGGTAACCACACATGAGCGATAGACAAGATCTACAATAATCGAATCTCCCACGGGCGTGGACACATACACGGGAGCACTCAAGAAATCACGAGGCACAACCAGATATGCAGCAAAATAGGATGACGCATAGGAGTAAGTAGATCCCGAATCAAATAGAACTGAAGCATCTCTATGGAAAACGGGAACAATACCTGTGATAATGGCATCAAATGACTCGGCCTCAGGCCTAGTTGGGAAAGCATAACATCGGGGCTGGGCCACACTACTCAGAACTACGTTGCTGGGACGGCCTCTAGCTGGCTGGCCTCCACCTCTAACGGTCTGACCTCCACCTCTAATGGCATAACCTCCACCTCTGGCTGCCTGACCCATGCCTCTAGCTGGCTGAGCGGGTGGTGGAGCAACCAGTGCTGGAATCATGGCACGAGAGCCCTGTTGTTATACGTTTCCTTGGAACTGGACCTAAGGACTTGAATAACCACTCTGATAGCTCTATATTGGAGGTGCGCTGATAGGAGCTGGTGGTGCACTGTAGGTTGGTTGTCCAGAATGAGGCACGTAAGGACCACAGCTCCCTGAAGCACTATGGAACGCCTGAAGCGCTGAATGAAATGGCCTAGGAAGATGGCATCTACTAAAAGCACCCTTTCCTCCAGATGAGGCATCGCTGAAACCACCGGAATAACGGGGCCTCTTATATGACACCGACCCCCTCTCCTGAGCACGAACCAACTCGATACATATAGAAATATCAACAACCATCTAGAAGGAAATATCACTCCATGTCTCCTTGACTATCTGAATCCTAAGAGTGTAAGTGAGCCCATCAGTAGGAAGCAAGATAGTGGCATGGCGAGCTAAGTCCACAAATCGAGTCTCGTACTGGGTGACAGTCATACTACCCTACTGAAGTCGCTCAAACTACTTGTGATACTCCTCTCTCAGGGTGACAGGGATGAACTTCTCTAGAAATAGCTGTGAGAAGTGATCCCAAGTAAGTGCAGGCGACCCAGCTGGTCTAGTCAATATATAATCTATCCACCATCTCCGCGCGGAACCAGTCACTTGAAATGCTACAAAATCGATCCCATTGGTCTCAACTATACCCATGTTCCGCAGCACCTCGTGACAACGGTCCAGAAAATCCTGTGGGTCCTCAGAAGATGCACCACTGAAAAAGAACAGGAAAGAGCTTCATGAACTTATCCAATCTCAACATAGTCTCAGAAGATAAAGCGGGCCTATCACCGGCCTGTGCTGCAACAACCGACTGAACTACCCCAACTAGCGGGCTTGCAGGAGTCTGAAACTGGGGAGCCACCTACTCCGGAGTGTGAGTAGCGAAAGTCTGTGCTCCTCCCCTAGCCTGAGAGACGGCTGGTGCCACCGGGAAAGTACCGGTCTGGGACACGCTCTCCATAAGGCCCACCAACGGACTAGAGCGTCCTGAAGCACTAGAGTGGCTATGAACCCCTCCAGGACTTGAGCTGGTCCAACAGGTACGTCTGAGCTGGGACCTCCTCATCATAATATACCTGAGGCTCCACTGTTGGTGCTGCTACTCGAGTTCTAAGCTGAGCTTTGCCTCTGCTTCTGCCTCTTCCATGACCTCGGCCTCAACCTCTGCCCCTAGTCGTAGCTGACACAGGGGGCTCCGGCTCCTGTCTAGTGGTAGATGCGGTGCGTGTTCTCGCCATCTGCGAGAGAACAAGAATAGAAGGGTTCAATCATCAATGATAGAATAAAATCGCACGGGAGAGTAAGAAAGAAGTGACAGCTTTCCAAAACTCTATAGCCTCTGAAAGATAAGTACATACGTCTCCGTACCGATCCTCTAGACTCTACTAAGCCTGCTCGTGACTCATGAGACCTAGGCAACCTAGTGCTTTGATACCAACTTGTCACGACCCGAAAATCCCACCCTCGGGACCATGATGGCGCCTAACATTTCACTTGCTAGGCAAGCCAACGTTAGAATAGTTTATCAACTTTTAACAATTCAAATTAAATAATAATAAAGAAGTCGAAATAACTGAAATAAATTTTGAAGTAAAGTACGGAAAACCATAACAGCTGAAATATCTAATATAGCCCCGAATCTGGTGTCACAAGTGCACGTGCTACTAGAAGTTCTACAAATAGAGTCTGAAATAAATACAATTGTTTCGAACGAAATGAACAGTAAAAGAGGAAAGAGGAAGGGGACTTCAAGGTCTGCGGACGTCAGTAGATCTACCTCAAGTCTCCAAATGATAATCCGAGCTAGTGCACCTCACGTACAGCTGGGACCAGTACCAAAATTGCACAAGAAGTGCAGAGTGTAGTATCAGTACAACCGACCTAATGTACTCCGTAAGTGTCGAGCCTACCCTCGACGAGATAGTGACGAGGCTATGACAGGACACTCGTGTAACTAAACATGTACAAACATATATTTATGTACCGAACAACAACAAAATAGAGATTTAATATGTACAGTTGGGAGGGACGTGCGGAAGGGGAAAAAGATACGGTAACTACAACAGGAAAGACAACACAGACAGTCAAATAAACCACCAACCAAAGAGGACAAATAATATACGATATGAAAATGGCACGGCATCACCCTCCGTGCTTTTACTCTCATCCTTACCATGAATGATGTCATAAGAGAAATGAAATGGTACGCCATCACCCTTCGTACTTTTACTCTCGTTCTCACCATGTAACAATGAATAACTGATATTGATTGGCACGGCACCACCCTTCGTACTTTAATTCGCTTCCTCACTATGTATTAATTAGTAAATAAAGAAATAAAATGGCACGGCATCACCCTTCGTGCTTTAACACTCTCCCTTACCATGTAGTAATGAATACACAAATTCGGGAGATAAATAATGCAAGGGACGTACTTTACGTTAATTATGATTCCAAAATACCAAACCTAAACCTCCAAAAATACTCAACCATTACCAATTAATCCATAATTACGGAAGGAACGATCATATAGTAATAATCTAATTTAAGAACGGATGTCATAATTAAAGAAGCAATAAATCACAAGGAAACAAGTTCTACCCGCATGTTTTAACCCAACAACAACGCATAAGTACTCGTCACCTCACATATATGTTGTACCCACTCATTAACACGTAGAAATTAGGCAAACAAGTCCTAATCCCTCAAGTCAAGGTTAACCCACTACAAAAAAAAATCGGCTTTAGCGACGGACGAATTCCGTAGCTAAAAAGTATATTTTCGTCGCTAAACAGGTTTAACGACGGAATAGCGACGGCTTTGTGTCCGTCGCTAATTTGTTCGTAGCTAACCCTTTACTAATGAAAAAATTGAATCCGTTGGTAAGTTAGCAACGAATTAGCTACGGTTGGTATCTGTTGCTACTCTTAGCGACAACACATATCTGTCGTAATTATCATCAATTTCGTCGCCAAATCGATAAGTCATTTCGTCGTCGGATTTAATTGGCGACGAATATTTTCTGTCACTAATCCATCGCTAATATTATTGAGACATATTTGCCTTTCTTTTGCCGACGAAATTATTTTGTCGCAAATTTGTCATATCCTGTTATTCTATATTAGTTATAGCTATGAAGAAAATCCGTCGCAAATTATATTTTTCTTATTTTATTTAATAAAATACATATTGTTCAAGCATATTTAAGATACTCTTAATAATAACTGAAATTCATAGAAATTAATATTCTACAAGATCCAAAATAGATACCAAAATGCAAATATATAATTAAGATTAAAACATTTACAATACTAAAATAAAGTTCAAACAAAAATAGTTAATTACTGAGAGACTGGAGAGTGAAGGTCATCATCAGAAAGCGATACATGAACCCCGTTAATACCAAAACATCTACAATACCAAAATAAAGTTCAAATAAAAATAGTTAACTACTGAGAGGCTGGAGAGTGAAGGTCATCATCAAAAAGCGATGCATGAACCTCATTAATATTAGTAGGAGGAGGAGGAACTGGAGGTGCCATAGCTGATGGGTGATCGGTATGATTATCTTGCACATGTAATGGTGAAGCTATCAATCCTCTTACTCGCTCAGCCAACACAGGAAGCATGTGATCAGTCAGGAACCATATGATCAGTCAATGCAGGAATCAATCGTATCACTAACTCATCCAAATTCTCCATCGGTGCTGACTGAGCATTCGGAGGTGCTTCTGATGAAGAAGCATTAGATCCAGAAGAGGCACGAAGATTCGGCCCATAGAAATATTTTGCTTGAGATCCAAGACCATATATTCTTCTCTTCCTTTCCCCTCCTGCGGCTTGATAAAATGCTAAAGATTAATCAATATCAGATTGAGTTTGTGTTTGTTGATGTAATATTTGCTGATATTGTTCCTGTTAATACCATAACAGTTAGTGAAATTCATTAATGATGAAGATGAACATTAGGGGAAAAGAAACGATAAAAGCATAAATAAATTAACTGTTAAGTTCTTCATTCAAACAAAAGTTAGCAAAAATCATCTTTAGGACTGAAATAGGTGCTAAACAAGTAGTTCAAGTGGGACGTGAATGTCATATACAAAGTCAGTAAAATTATAGGATTTTGGACTTACATGTACAAGCCGGGATCGCTCACTAACAAAAGATTATTCATCATGACCATGTGTATGGACGTGCAAGTGTAGCTCACTTGGTGTTGGATCTCGGCCCTTTTCAATAGCCTATACAAAAAACAAAGAACTTAATTTCCTTTGATAAGGTGAAACAGTTTACTAATGGAGGTACCAAGAAGGTATACAACAGTACACATACAAGAAGAATAGCCCCAACAACAGTTTTCATATAACAATTTTAGAAGTTGAGTTAAAAGATTCTCATTTAAAACTCGAGTGAGGAGTCAATCAACAAATTTCCTGATAAAAAGAGAACTTCTGTGTACAATGACCATTTCTAATTCTACATAGTTATACCAGACCATGGATTTTTATTAACTACATGTAACATCATTGGCTTTGGCTATATTCCCAGTAAGCACTTGAAACTGATTTGCCCTTATCCTTTAGATGATTTAATCCAATTTCTCCAGTAAAATGAAAAGAGAAGAGCCAAGTTTCCCTAATTATTCTCTTTCTATCCCAAGTTTTTGCACATTATTAACTCAAGACGGGCTATGGCAAAACGGAGCAGAAAAATAAACATAACCAAAGAAAGCAACATAAAAAAGAGCGAAAAGGATAATGTCAAAGAACTAAACTACAACCTTTTCCACCCCTATCTACTTTATAACTCAACTCCTCCTTCTTTGCAGGATTACTCATCAAAAGGATGTGTTAATGACAAATCGTGCGACCTCATCGGCCAATTTATATAATTGCAACAGCACCACAACAACTTACTAATCTATCTATTTCAGCTAATAATAATGGGGATAATTCACTCGTTGGATGTCAAGGATCCGATGCAAATAAGCTGCTAAATACAACAGCTGTTTCTAGGAATATTAATGCTACAGTTCCTGTTAAAACAGCCTTGGGGAGGGTTTCACAGGACTTAGCTGCAGCTGGGTAGATTGTGCAGCCTATGGATAGTGTTTCACAGGCTGTAAATGCAAGTTTGGAGACTACTAGTGCTGTGAATGCAACGTGAGTGAATGTTACAGTTGCTACAGGTGATAAGGCGGTGATCAAGGAGGATCAGTTGCCTAAATATTTGGTGCGCGATCGACCTGCTGCTGTAGTTGGTGAATCAGCTGATAAATCAGCAGGCCTTAAAGCTACTGTTGTGGCTTATGAGGGGAAAGATGAGGTAGGTGTTATGGCTTTAGAGTGCGCAGCTACTACAAGTTCTAAAGCATCAAATATAGAGGCTATACATCTTCAACTTTTAGCTGGAGTTAAGCAGCCTACTTCTGGGAGTTTGAAACCTACTATTGCTACTGCTGGTGCGTTGGATACAACAGTTGATCGAGATGTTACTGATGTTGTTGAATCAGTGTTTCAAGGAGCTAAGGTTTCTAATGTTATTCCTACAGAAGCTGGGAAAAACACCACTGGTAAGAGGCAGACTAATGTGCCAGAAGCATCAAAGTTATTGTTGTTTGCTAACTCTTTTGGTGTTGATCGTGAGGCAACCTCAAAAAATTATAGGCAACCACAATCTCCAGGCAGTAGCAAACAACAATAACTTTCCAAGAACACAGGTGGTCGACTAGTTGTTTAATCACCAAATATCACCAAAATTGAAACTCAAATTTTGCTTGAGCTAACAACACAAGTAGTCAAATACTTAACACTTAAAAATAACTACTAAGTAATCTGTTAACCCACCTGGATGAACCATAATCATCGCTAAGAAGGACTTTTGCAAACACTTTAGAGAATATACCATACAAAATCGTTTAGGACAGTTTTTCTCTGTCACACATGCTACTTCATTAAAAACAGAAATTACTATGCATTCTTATCGCTTAATAATGACAACAGAGAGGTCTAGAAAAAGATACAAACACTTGGTCGGTATAATTAAGTAGAAAATTAAAAGGATCTCAAATAAATTAGCTTAAGGGACAAGAATGAATTGGGTGGGTTTCACCAAACTAATAACAACGGGTGAGTGAAGGCTAACTTCGCTCACACAGATCTAAAGATACCTAACTTCGATTTTAATTACCAAATATCACCAAGATTGTTATAAATCAAGATTTCAACACAAAAGAAACCCCCAAATCAAATTTTAACAACACTAAGTAGTAAAAATATAAATATTTATGCACAAATAAGACATACCCAGAATATGTCAACTCCTACTTCATATTTGACTTCACATACTACAAAGAAAAAGAGGAAAGAGGTAAAATGCTTGATTTATTTTACATCTACCAAAACTCTAAAACATTTACTATAGAAAATTTGCTAATAAACAGAGAAAGAAGTAGAGACATACCAGTCTTTTAGAAAAGAGATGACTTAGTAGCGCATCTGGGAAGATTAATGGAAGATTAGAGGAGGAGGAGGAGGAGGAGGATCGTTACTCACGAAGAAGGAAAGGGGCTCGTTACTGTGAGGGAGGGTCTTATGACAAAGTGAAAATATTGGATGCCTTTTTTTTAATAACCTAGCGACAAACAATTCTGTTTCAACAAGGGAAGGATAGTCTCATTAAAGAAGCAAGATTAGCGACAAACTCGGTCCGTCGCTAAATACGTCGCTACAATGTAATAAATTTTGTCATCCAGATTTCCTCACTTATTTTGTTGCTAAATTATGGGCGCTGTTATAAAATAAAGACTATAAAGTAAAGAAACCGAAAACAAGTATAGAGGGAGATTGATATTTTTATTCAACTTCAAACTGTTGTACATAATGAACTGAAAACTCCTCTATTTATAGAAGAAAGGAAGCAGTTGCGAGGCTTTTCAGGAAGCAGCTGCAAGGCTTTTCTTTAGCTGCTTGTAAGCTGTCTGCATGAGCTGCTTGCAACCTGCCTGTTTAATAAGAAGCTGCTGCAAATCATTTCATTGAGCTGCTTGCAACCTGCCTGCATCAGCTGCTTGTAGATAAACTTCAACAGAGTACTAAAT
>AWOL01S0031332.1:75378-93793 GCA_000715115.1 Nicotiana otophora
TTATTATTTTTTTTTAAGCCGAGGGTCTTTCGGAAACAGCCTCTCTACTCCTTCGGGGTAGGGGTAAGGTCTGCGTACATACTACCCTCCCCAGACCCCATTAATGGGATTCTACTGGGTTGTTGTTGTTGTATATATAATAAATTTACAAGCTTTAATTAGATCCTCTCTAGCGCCATATAAGAACATATACAACTATACAAGCTAGTTCAATACAGTTCATGCAAGGCGTGCACGCTGATGTGGGCAAATGTGAAACTCGCGAATGAGACAAGCATATATCGAGTCAAATTTTACCGAAGAAAACGTGAAGATCGTGTAACTTTGCCAAAAAATGGGATAAAGTAATAACAGACTCCAGAACACCAGTTACGTACATGTCGCCTAGCTCACTACTTTTCTCTACATTCTTTTTATATTTTTGGTTTAATTACTATCACATTTCATCCGTGCCTTCATTCTCTTGTTATTTAAAGTCAAATATTTGCCCCTTTTTTAAAAAAATCTTTTCACTAGAATTTTGAGGAAACGAATAATGACGGAGAAATTCAGGCCTCTAGCATTCTTGATTATACTCTTGCTCTTTGTTCAGTCAGTCAAATCAGAATTTCCTCTGGCACCAGCATTATATGTTTTTGGGGATTCATTATTTGACAGTGGTAATAATAATCTTTTGCCAACTTTTGCTAAGGCTGATTTCAAGCCTTATGGTATAAATTTCAATGGAGGAGCTACTGGAAGGTTTACAAATGGGAAAACTGTAGCTGATTTTATTGCTGAATTTCTTGGATTGCCGTTTTCTCCACCTTACTTGAGTTTACGAGGTTCAGTAAAACTTACAGGGTTAAATTATGCATCTGGGTCGTGTGGTATTTTACCTGAAACAGGAAATATCATCGTAAGATCATACTTTTTTGTGTTTTTGTTCATTTGCTTTTGTTTAACTTCACATTTCGAAGGAAATGAATTACTAGGTAGCTGTTCTAATCCTAATAGTTGAGCTTTTATATATAGCATGAAATAGTTTTTATAACGAGGCCCTTTCATGAATAGGGATTTCCTGCTAACAGTCTTCTCTTTTTATCACTTTATTTCGTTCCAAAAGACTTTTAATTTCAGCCGACTGGGCAAAGGGAAAGAAGAGATAGGCGGTCCAAGAACAATAACGAAAGAGTACTCATAGCCCCACTCTCAGTCTTCCCCACGCCTTTTTGTTAACCCAACCCGGAGGAATGCAGAACTCTTTTTTTAATGTATAGATAGAGCAAAGATCATCTAAAAAGATAAACCACAAAATAACTTAAATACATAGTCTAAAGGGGTTCAATTGAATCTCTTTCGCATCCAAAATTTATATTGTGCAAATAGAATAAAACTATTTTGGTTGTATAAATATAGATATTTTCTAGTGTAGTGGTAAAGGTAGTTTTTCTTTCCCTTTTTTTTTTAAGTCATCATGTTCAAATCTTAGTTGTGGCATTTTTGCAATTTTTCCCTTATTAGAAAATTGTATAAAGGGGTTCAACTGAGTCACTTTCGTCAAAAAATTATACTTGCAAATAGAATAAAAATATTTTTTTTTGTAATACATATAGGTAGTTTCTATTGCAGTGGTAAAGGTAGTTTATTTTTTTTAAGTCATCGGATTCAAATCCTAATTGTGGCATTTTTGCAATTTTCCCTTATTTAGAATAAGATCTTTGCACAAATAGTCGGTCATATTCATTATTTATTTTTTCTAGCTATATACATAGTTTATATATTGATTATACATAATTATACACATATAATACATAAATTATGCATATATTATACATTCACCGACTATTTTTAGTTTAAGCGGTTGGATGAGTGGCTATTTGAGTTAATTCTTCTATTAGAATTTTGTCACTTAATAGCTATATAGTGGAACTAGTTATCTTAAAAATAAAGCATATAACTTCTTAAAACATATTGAATTATAGTTATAAAATTTATTTATATTTCAGTGTATCTAAGTTAAATCCTAATCCAACTAGTCTGACTTATTTCTTTTCCTGATTTTTGGCAGGGGAAGTGCCTGCATTTATCTGAGCAGGTTGATTTATTCCAGCGAACGGTGGAGCAAGAATTGCCTAAGCAATATGATGATCCTGAGGAGCTTTCCAGTTATTTGTCAAGGTCCATTTTTCTCATCTCCACAGGCAGCAATGACTACGTAAACAACTACCTACAGCAAAACTTCTATGACAAAAGCAAACACTACAGTCCTGAATCCTTTGCCAAACTTCTCATTGATGCACTTTCTCAACAATTTCAGGCAAGCCCTAGCTCCTTCTTAAAAGTATAAATAACTTTTATACTATCAGTATAATTTAATCTGGTTTAGCAAATTACCACGTGTTAAAATAGGTTAAATTAGTGTTTATTCTATCTTATTTTTTAGGTCACTCATTTTACTTATTGTGAAAATTACCCGTAGTTATTTTCTAAGTAACCTGATTATAATGTAAAAATGCTTTCAATATAGATTGAAACAAACTCGTTGAAGTATTATTATACTGAGCATGAATATTGTGGGTTGTGCAGAGGTTATATCGACTAGGAGCTAGAAAGGTAATAATGTTCGAGATAGGGCCAATTGGTTGTATTCCATCACTTACAAAGCAGCTAAAGCACAATGGACTTTGCGCTGAAGAATATAACAATCTTGCAGTAATCTTCAACAACCAGCTCAGTGACATGCTCAAGAATCTCACTTCAACTCTCCAAGGCTCGGCACTTATTCTTGGCCATGCTCACTGGCTTGGCTTCGACGCTGTCACCAATCCTTCTACTTATGGTAATACAGTCAAACCTTTATGTAATATGCTCGTTTGTTTCGATATTTTTAGTTACTATAGTAAAGTATTTGTTATAGAAAATATATATTATAACATAACATGAAAATTTGGTTCTAAAGAAATTGATCATTATGAAGTGTTGTTATAGGGGATGATTGTTATAGAAAGATCTGACTGTATATAGCTAAAGTGATAGATTAATTTTACGGATGATTATGCATCGAACCATGGGTCTATTATAGAAAATCATAAAACTAAATTTCGTAGCTAACAAGTACATTTATGTAATCTTATATTTCACATCAAAATGAAAATCACAAGACATTCACTAATCTAGCGTCGGAAATTACAAATAATTGAGCTGCCACATTAGATAAGACTATCAAGTAAGAACCACTGCGTCACACATCAAATCCATATCCACGTCACAACACATATATGTTGTCATCATTTTCCCATTGCTCTCAATTATTTACCTCCATTTAATACATAGTTTCCCGTTTTTAAAGTTGAAGTTTATTAGCAGACATAAGATATTGCAACGCTTATTTTAGTTTAATTTTATCTTATGTGGCAACTTAGTTGTAATTTCCGGTGCCGGGTTGACTAATTCTTTTGGATGATTTTCGTTTTATGCGAAGTATAGGATACTTAAGCTTGATGTAACTTACATTTTTTTTTGGTTACAAAAATTAATTTTATGACTTTGTTGCAGGTTGATGATCATCTGTGAAATCAACCGATCCAATTTATGTGTCTTTTAGTCAAACATGATTAATTGCTTGGAAGAAAATTGAAATATTTTCTCTTTTGTAGGTTTAATGGATCTAATTGGCCCATGTTGCATCACCTGGGCAAATGGGACATCAGCTTGCATACCTGAACTTGTGCCCTGCCGCAATGCAGAAAAACACTACTTCTGGGATGGTTATCATCTTACTGAAACCGTATATAGGGTTATTGCCACAAAATGTTTCAATGGGACTGATGTTTGTATTCCCAAGAATATTAAGGAGCTTGTGGAAGGTTGACAAATTAAAGACTGTTCATTAAGGAAAAGAGTTATATATATATATATATATATATATATACAAGTACAACTACGTGCTTGTAGATCATGGAAAATGGACTTGGAAGAAGTTAGAAAGTTGAAAAGCGGACCAGTAGAAGTTTGATATGAAGGATGATTTAATTACTTAGTGTTTTCATTTATAAAAACTCCGTTTATAATGAGAGCTCTCTTGATATTCAAAGAGTGTGTGTATATATATATATATATATATATATANATCACAAGACATTCACTAATCTAGCGTCGGAAATTACAAATAATTGAGCTGCCACATTAGATAAGACTATCAAGTAAGAACCACTGCGTCACACATCAAATCCATATCCACGTCACAACACATATATGTTGTCATCATTTTCCCATTGCTCTCAATTATTTACCTCCATTTAATACATAGTTTCCCGTTTTTAAAGTTGAAGTTTATTAGCAGACATAAGATATTGCAACGCTTATTTTAGTTTAATTTTATCTTATGTGGCAACTTAGTTGTAATTTCCGGTGCCGGGTTGACTAATTCTTTTGGATGATTTTCGTTTTATGCGAAGTATAGGATACTTAAGCTTGATGTAACTTACATTTTTTTTTGGTTACAAAAATTAATTTTATGACTTTGTTGCAGGTTGATGATCATCTGTGAAATCAACCGATCCAATTTATGTGTCTTTTAGTCAAACATGATTAATTGCTTGGAAGAAAATTGAAATATTTTCTCTTTTGTAGGTTTAATGGATCTAATTGGCCCATGTTGCATCACCTGGGCAAATGGGACATCAGCTTGCATACCTGAACTTGTGCCCTGCCGCAATGCAGAAAAACACTACTTCTGGGATGGTTATCATCTTACTGAAACCGTATATAGGGTTATTGCCACAAAATGTTTCAATGGGACTGATGTTTGTATTCCCAAGAATATTAAGGAGCTTGTGGAAGGTTGACAAATTAAAGACTGTTCATTAAGGAAAAGAGTTATATATATATATATATATATATATATACAAGTACAACTACGTGCTTGTAGATCATGGAAAATGGACTTGGAAGAAGTTAGAAAGTTGAAAAGCGGACCAGTAGAAGTTTGATATGAAGGATGATTTAATTACTTAGTGTTTTCATTTATAAAAACTCCGTTTATAATGAGAGCTCTCTTGATATTCAAAGAGTGTGTGTATATATATATATATATATATATATATGATGAGTAATACTCGAACAGTTATATCAAGTTTTTCTGATATTTCTGTCTTGGTTATAAGCGCGCGGAGTCAGAGTCAGAATTTAAAGTTTATGGGTTTGAGATTCTAGGCTTTTTAAGTTAATGAGTTCTAAATTAGTAATTTATACATATTAAATAAATTTCTCAAAATAAATATAGAGCTTAGATCACACCCCTAGGAGTGCGGCTCTTTCCGGATCCTGCGTAAATATATGCGGGATGTTTCGTGCATCGGGCTACCCTTTAGAAGCAACGCTAAAATTGTCTCTTTCTATCACGGGTTCGAGCCGTAGAACCAGTCACTAATGCTTGTATTAGAGTAGGATGTTTACATCATAACTTTGGGGTGCGAGCCTTTTCTGAACCATACGTGAATAAGGGATACTCGTACACGGGGTTGTTCTTTAAATATAAAGCTTAAATCAAAGTTATCGAGTTCAGCCGAACTCGTATCTTGAAGGCAAACTCCGTCCCTTAAGCGGCTCTTTGGATTTAAATGGAATTTTTCATATTTACTAAGTGAGGAGTAAAGCTATTTTTATCAAAAGATTTCTCATTTTCAGAAATTAGTTCGGCAAACGGACTTGAGATAACGAATAGTTAAAACAAAACAAAAAAGAATCAACAGGTAAATTAGTTTTGATTTGTTAACATAAAAATTCAAAACTGAATAACTTGTTAACCAACTAAAATTTCCTAAGTTTCAATTTATATGTTCTATTATTCTTTTTGGTATGTTTTAGAAAGCATGTAATATTTCAATATTAATTCTACTATTTAAGTTTTACCCTTAATGACATTGATATTTAAGATTAAAAAATTCAAAAAGTATTTTAAATTTATTATACATGTTTTTGGTTTAAGATTTTAAGATTTAATGTTGTTAAATCAAACTAAAATACATGTAAATAAAACCGAGTAATGTAAACTAAACGTATCGTTAAAATGGTATGCCACGGACCCATGGTGCTACAAGCTGTACTAAGAGGACTTTAGATGGACATTACGAGGTAACCATTCACACAGACTAGCTCCTTACACAGACGCGTGTCAAACAAAAACACCAGAAAAAAAAAATCTCTTTTTCTCCGTACAACTCCCATACGTCTTAACGCCTGATTCAATCCTATACTTTTATCATCAACCTCAACAAAACATATGCATAATTTGTGATTTTGTAAAGATAGCCGTATTTTAATTGAACACAACATAATATAGCGTTCAAATTTGCAGGCTTTGTCCAAATCACCCACATACATGTTCCTATATGTATCACGATTTCGTCACGTATTTGTAGGAAGGCGAAGCTGTTCTTGCAAACATATTTCTGTACGTATACAATTTAAACGTATCAATTATTTGGGAGTGATTTTTGGATAATTAATTCGTCATACTGCAATTTGTTTTCTCTCAAAGTATAGTTGGTCCAAACGCGGATAAAGGAAGATGGTGTTAAAATAGTTGTGGGGTTATTGATTGATTGATAAATTTGTATATACATTAGATAGGGGAAGCGATGGGAGCTGTAACGTCGTCGATGGCGGCAAAGTTTGCATTTTTTCCGCCAAATCCGCCGTCCTATGGCGTGGCGGTGGAAGAATCAACGGGAAAACTTAAGATGACAGAGGTGGTGCAGAGGGAAGACGTGGACATTTTGAAGCTAGGGACGAAGAGAGGGACGGAGATTATGGCCATGTACGTGAGGAATCCGGCGGCGAAGCTGACGCTGCTCTACTCTCACGGCAACGCGGCTGATTTGGGGCAGATGTACGATTTGTTCACCGAACTTAGTCTTCATCTCCGGGTCAATTTGATGGGGTATCCTTCTTTCTTGCTCCTTTTTTTTAAAAAAACTCTCTGGTTACATTTTATATGGCATTATTTGACTAGATATATAGCTTTTTAAAAATAAAAAAAAAAAGCCGTTTCATAGATGACAAACTTTTCTTATGCCATGACATCTATATGGCTATAAAAATATTTTGTTTGAAGTTAAAATGAAAAGTTTAAAGTTAAATTATTTTTAAATATAGAAAGTTGTTATTCTTTTTAGAAATAACCAAAAAAAATAGTGTCACATAAAATTGAACAAGTCAAATAGGGTCATATAACGTATTAGAATTAAAACGAGGCCAAATACAGCAGAATGAGCATAGAGATTCAGAATATAATATTTTAGGATGTGTTATTGAAGCCTGTTCTGTTGGAGCAGAACCGAATTATTGGTTCAACAGAAGAATCAATTACTATACAACAAGGTGGATGTGTTTATCAAGACTTTTGCTGTCTGTAGAGGAGGTTCGTGAACTCCAAAGCAGTACTCGAGCTTCTTAGTATGTGCATCTGTGTGTACATATTTACATAGTAAAAGAAGATTTAAATTTATATCGCACTGTATAATTTTCTAGATATATTCATATATATAGTCTAAATTCAAAACAGTGAGTTGTTTATATGCTGGATTATATATGTGCTTGCTAATTTAAAATAGAATGAAGCTACCTTAAGTGTAATGTAGTTGATTAATCCAGAGATTCAGGAATAAGCTTGTGGTTGCTGCAGTAAATCTTTTAGTATCACTATCTGATGTGTAAACTGACCCCGAGGAGATAATCTATTATTCCTAGTTGTTTTGTATATGCTCTCTTCATGCAGAGACAATAGTGGATAAATGATCTCCTCACTGTTGTTGTGATATTACCCTCCCCCGCTATGAAAATTTGACATTGCAGTGATACTTTCAAGTGGTTTAGGAACTACTATTTCCAACCTGACCTGGTGGATATGCCTTAATGTTGACAAAACTTGTTTCTTTTATGGTAAACATAAGCCTTCGTCTTAGTTATGTGGTTTGTAAAAAGTGACAGAACATGTAACATTGACATATATCATCTTGGAAATCTCTCATGCTCGTCAGAGACTTCCTGGTCTTCAAAGTCTGGGAGATGCTCACTTTTCCTTCTCCACTGGATTTCGTCCTCTCCTCGCTTTTAATCTGAGTGCCTAATTTTATTTGAACGGCACCTTTGGGCAGAGGAAGCTGAAGGAACAGTTGCTGCAAGTTTTGGAAAGTTTGCTTAGTCTTTCTTTTTGTGGAACACTGAAAGTTTTGACTTTAAATCCCACCCTTAATTTATTTAATAAAAGATAGACATATGGATCCAAATTACCTCAAAATTTCTGAGTTTCCTCTCTTTTCTGGCAGGTATGACTATTCAGGGTATGGACAGTCCACTGGCAAGGTATGAAATATTTCTTTAGATGACTAAGTTTAGGCAGTTCAAGAAGAAATTATTTGACTCTGTATTCTTATTTTGCTATAGCCAAGTGAGCAAAACACTTATGCCGATATAGAAGCTGCATATAAGTGTCTTGAAGAGACATATGGGGTGAAGGAGGAGGATATAATATTGTATGGGCAGTCTGTTGGTAGTGGACCAACATTAGATTTGGCATCCCGCTTATCAAGATTGAGGGCCGTGGTTCTACACAGCCCAATTCTCTCTGGAGTTCGCGTCTTGCATCCAGTTAAGCGGACGTACTGGTTTGACATATATAAGGTTAACGTTCTATTAGTGGCAGTTATGTGGAGCTTTGTTTGACCTGATTTTTTATGTAATATTATTTTGTATTTAGCTGCTTTTCTTTCTTTTCTCTATGCAGAATATTGACAAAATACCATTGGTTGAGTGTCCTGTCCTCATTATCCATGTGAGTATCCATTTTTTCTTCATAAATATATCACATTTCCTTAGGAAGTTTTTTTGTCAAGGATTGGTAACTGTTGATAAGTAGCAAAACTGATTCACTGGTTCAAGCCTGCAATGGAGCAGGCACCTCTGCCTGCGATCACAGCTGAACATCTGTGTTGGCAGTTCCTCATCCAATTTCCATCTTGTTGCTCTTTTACGGCTCCTCCATATCTGCTGAGTGCTGTCCTTATTCTAGGCCAAACTCAATGTGACTTTTGGTTACAAACTGATGAGTCACTTGTTTTTACGGGTGGTTGTTTTTTGGGGAAGAAATTAGAGGTTGGACTAATATCGCGTGTTCTTTGCTATTGTGCCTCCGGTTTGACCAAGTTAAGCCTCCCAATAGGAAACTTGTAATCTCATGAGGGAGTTAAAATTCAATTTGCTCCCTTATTCCTCTTCCTCCTTCCAGTCTTCCCCTGCCAGCTTCTACTACACTCCTGTCCCTACCATTTTTCTCCACTTTTTTTTGTAATGCATTTTGTTCTTCTCTTTTCCTTGTCCTTACATGATTCCTTATCTCAATGACAAAAGTTTTGTTTTAGTAATTAATCATGAAGTTATGCCTTTGTTTTTCAATTGATTGTTTCCCAACTAGTGAATAGTATAAAAAATTAAGTCTATATCATGAAGGTATCCTCAGAAATTGAGTCAGTACCCGAGAGAATGGTAGAGATAGAAGACCTGTATAGTTTGGATGGATTGATTCCTTGGGCAGAATCAAGTACTGATATGGTAGCACTTGATTCTAGAATTGCTAGCTGACATTCCCATATGAACTTTTTTGACATTAATTTCTAGGGCACTGCAGATGATGTTGTGGATTGTTCTCATGGTAAGCAGCTGTTTGATCTATGCAAGCAAAAATATGAACCGTTGTGGGTTGAAGGTGGTAACCATTGTGATTTGGAGCTGTACCCCGAGTACATAAAACATCTGAAGAAGTTCTTATCAGCTGTTGAGAAATCTACAGTTTCTAAAAATGGAAATGCACCAAGTACGGACCAAATAGATAAACTTGAAACATCGAAATAGCAGAGATTGTAGACGCAGGCCATGCAAACACCAGAAGGAGAAATCTAGACCAAGTACAGAAAAGCGAGAGAAACCCTATAAACAAGCACAGATCAGAGAGATTTATCAAGAGCTACTAGCATGGGCAGGAACGAAACGTCAACCAAGAGTATCGATCTAGCAGAAAAGACCAATAACAATTTGAACCCACCAGAGAAAGCAAGAAACATGTTTGTATAGATTTTCTACCTTTTGGTATACTTTGTGTACAGGAGATTTTCCCACTTCAATGAAATTAATTTTCTTCATAAAAAAGGAAAGCAAGAAACAGCATTTATCTTTCATATTATACTAGCTGGGGTGTCTTTCATCTTTTGTTTCCTTGGGCTAATTAGCATGATCTTGTATAAAACGTGATCCCTGCTTTAACGAATGATAGGTTCTACTGGTGGCAGGGTTTAATGATATTATGAGATCAGCCGTGTTATTTATGCAATATCAACTGCTTCAAGAGTGTATAATTTCTCAGTTACCTCACCTATGAAAAAAGAGAATTTTTCAGTTAGCTCCATCTTTTGAGTGGTTTGATTGCTTTTGTAGTCATCTTTCCATCTCTTACTTCCAGTCTTGCTTTAATAGGCTAGTCATGTATACATTTTGCTAAATGATAATATGATATGCTTTTGCATGTGTGTCTGAAAATAAAACTTAAATCATATCACCATAGAGATCAGAGGGGGTTTCGATTTTGTCTGGCAAATTCGTGTTGTGTATGGTTAAGCTTTTTGGTTTCAAGATTCTTGAATTTAGTTCTCTTTTTTAAGTCTTTAGCTACCACTATCTGTTTAATAACACCAATTTTGAGATAGAAAACATTTAACAGTGTATGTTCTCCTCTACGAATGAAGTTGTGGGGACCCTTCCCACGTTTTGGCATCTTTCATTCCCTTGAAAGAGATCCCAGGTGCAGTGCCTATTCACTTTGAATATCTTGAGGTCCGAATTTGTTGATGTTGAAGATTGAATAGTGGTTACGATGAGATGTCAATCGAGCGAATAGAGAGTTGCCTTTTTTGATTGATGTGGTTATAAATTTGATTGTAGTCAAATGGCTTTGAGTTCAAAGAAGATGCCTCCAACTATGCCCTTTTTTTGATTGATGTAATTTGACTGTAGTCAAATTGTTTTGAGCTGAAAGAAGAAGAATATGCCCCGACTACTTGGGGAACATGGCCAAATTATGCATACTAGTGTAGGGAGTCAGGTCACAAATCCCATCCTCAGATGGGTTGTGGGGGAGGACTCCACGTTGGAGTCCGGAACCAAAGATTGGTTCTTTTGGACTCAAAAGACACAAATAGGTAAAAACAAACTGTGTACTCCCTCTGTTTCAATTTATGTGAATCTGTTTGACTGGGCACGGAGTTTAAGAAAAAATGAAGACTTTTGGAATTTGTGGTCCTAAACAAGTCAAAAAGGGCCCCAGAGTATTTGTGTGATTATAAAAGCTTCTCATTAAGGGTAGAATTATAAGTTTAAGCAAAATTGTTTTCAAATTTAGAAAGGGGTCATTCTTTTTGGGACGGACCAAAAAGGAAATAGGTTCACATAAACTGGAACAGAGGGAGTACTATTTTATATATAGCGTGGTTATTCATTGCGCTATACGTTAACGGCACGTTTGTCCGTTAAGGTATAGCGCGGTGAATAACCGCGCTATATATAAAATGTCTTGTCCCACCAATAATTCTTCTGCACTTAACTGACCACCAATAATTCATATGGGTATAACGCATATTATGTATGCGCTAAATATATAGCGCGTACTATGCATGTGCTATACTTCAATTATCGTACCCCCGGTTTGGGTTTTTTCTTATTTAAGGAGTTCCAGAATTAGGTAAAAATTTATTCTGGATCTTTCAAGTCTTCCAAAATATTTGTTCGTTAAGTTATTTTGCATTTTGTCATAATGTTGGAAGAGCGAAAAATTAGAGTTTCATTATATTGGGGGGTGAGGGGTGATGGAGAATAACTCAGTACGCTATCGTTGTTCTCCACAGTGTCATGTTAAGTTGGCACTTAAAATAGAGTACGATAGATTTGTATCGTTGTTATGTAAAAAAATGAGTGTGAGTAAACGTTCGGTGAATATTAAAATAACCGGAAGATATTTGTATTTTGTTATTCCGCAAGGTGTTGCTTGTTATGCTGAGTTTAACATCGAATACGATGAAACTCTAACAGATTTTTTGAGGACTCCGGATGAACATCGGGAACTTCTTGTGATAAAAATGTTGGAAATATACGTCAAGGCCGAAGACGTTCGCAATAATGAGGTTCCGCAAAATAGGGATATCCCTCAATCATTGGGTATTTTTTTGGAGCAGTTTTATCCGAACAGGTTCCAGGTGAAAGAGTTTGGCCAGATCTAAATTTATCTCCACGGGAAAATGCGGAGTGAGGACATAATTTCTTCCCAAGTTTACATAATCCACAAGCCGAGTGGTAAACTTCAATTTTTCTTCGTGTTACGATGTTTATTTTTATGTACTGAATGTATATTAACACTCATATATTCCACATGGTGTATCGGCTAAATATGAATTTTACAAGTTATGAACCAACGGATAGTTGGAATATAACTAGTTTTGGTGTATTGGATCATGGTGGTCCATCCGGGAGTCATCATCAACAGGATAATGTGCATCATGGGATATCAACACATTATGATTTGTAAGTGAAGTGATAAAGTTTATATGTAATGTTTGGATGAATTTGAGAAACTCGTTATTTTATTGGTTGTTCAGTGAAAACGAGCAACTTGAAGGTCCTGTCCTTACTCAATTGCCCGAAGACGACATATTTAATCGGGATCTGGCAGATGCGCAGAGTCAGGAAGATGATAGTGATTATGATAACAATGCTGACGAGTCTGGAGATGACACACCCTTCCCTGATGAGGGTAATGACGATGAGGACGAGAATGATGAACCTGATTTGACTAGGGAGCATGCTCCACCTCGCGTTAGACCAAGAGTGTACGAGTCCCATGTTCCATTTCGAGAGATTCCCTACCTTGATCAGTTGCCGAGTATGCCGAATGTTAATGCCCTCACAAAGGATCTTGACGAAATTCGAACAGCAATGTGAGATGAATCTAGAGCAATAATGTTGTCAAAGGGCATGCTTTTTGCTGATAAAGCGCGCCTAAGAAGGGCGGTGCGAATGTACAACATAAAAGAGTGTCGTGAGATCGTGGTTTATGAGTCATCTCCGGAACTATACAAGGTTATTTGTCGTACATTGTTCAGGTATACAAGGCTATTTGTTGAACCACTTGAAGAAGCACGTTGTCAAACATCGTTCAGGTATTTGTCGAATATCTTATCGGCATGGCGGTATTTTAAGTTCTATACAAAATTTGCGTGCATGGCAGAAACCATATGCCTACCACTGTTACTGTGTTAGGCACTTGAAGGCCAACTTCCAGAGGGCTTATTCGAACAAGGACTTGCATGATTGAATGTGGATGGATGCAACGGATTACCAAGAGTGTAAATTCAGGAGGCGAATGGAATTGATTAGGCAGGAAGACCCAGAAGCTTATCGTTGGTTGATGCGACATGAGCTTGACAAGTGGACTTTGCATGCGGATGGTAGTAGAAGATGGGGAATTCTGACTACAAATGTGCCAGAGTCCTTCAATGGGTTATTGATGTCTGCATGTGGATTGCATGTCACTACCATGGTGCGGATGTCATTCAAGGAGATGGCGGAGAGGTTGGTTGAAAGATCTAGAGGTGCATCGTCATTGATGGAAAAGAGTGTTGAATTTATGCCCCAACCAATGAAACAATTTAAGAAATATAGGAAGCGAGCACAGTGGCATTCATTTTTTGCAGTATTGCAGCGAGCGAAATATTTTCGAAGTTCGCACTAGTCTGCATCACAACCACGGGAATAATACACACACTACCAATGAAGCCAGAAGATTATGCTCATGTGGAAAATGGTCAATCTATCACTTTCCATGCTCACATTCCATGAAGTGCTTTCAACATACAGGTTTCGCGACAACGAGGTACGCTGATAAAAAATATAGTGTTGTTGCATAGTTAAACACCTATAGTGGACAGTTGCAGTCAGTGGGTGCTGAGCATTATTGGCCGCTAAAATCATTTAAAATGGTATGTAACAAGGATTATGTGTGTCAATGACAAGTGCAAAAAAGAACGCGTATACGAAACTAAATGGATGTTGGTGATACCGTTTATGCGCGTAAATGTGGCATATATTCCCAAACAGTACACAACCGCCGTAAATATCCTTCAACTGGTTTGGGAAACGGTGGTAGTTCAGCTCCAGGTGGCAATTCATCCAATGTGCCTAATTATCAAGGATAAACATAGTGTTTTATTGGAGTAATTTTGTTGTACTAAATTTATGTAAATGTTGAGGTTGCAAAATGTATGAAATAAAATTATGTTTTCAATGGATTAAATCTAATTAATATTTAGCATTAAATATTTAATACAACAGTTTAACATACGCTCCAAGAAATAAAAAACAATTGTCATTCGCCATTATCCTCTATGTATGGCACTATTTTATTGTCATTGTCTTCATCTTCTTCGTCAACATATTGTACGCACCATTCGGGACCAAGGGCATCGTAATCTAGGCCCCAGTTGACACTTATTTCTCGTATTTCATCGTTATCATCAATAAGACCACTTGCTTGATTTCAACAACAATATGGGACTCATACGTCCAACGTCTGTGGTGGAAACTTAGGTAGTCCCTCCCACTCGACAACTGTTAGGAAAACAGGATAATCATTATCTCTATGCAATTTTTCATTTTCTAATAAATCCCAGTACTGATCCTCAGCTCCTTCCAGGTAGTTAAGATCATCTATTGCATGATGAACAGCTAGTGCCTTTTCCATCTCTAGAATCTCCTTCATCAAATGCCGAATCACTTCTGGTTCATCTTTTTGTGTATTTGTTCGAAGGATGCAGACAGTCTTTATGTCACAACAAGCCCATGCCAGTGACATAGTACTTCATAATCACATCGTTTTGAGTAAAGGAGAACCCATTATAGAATGCGCTTCAAGCTTTGTAGAATGTGCATACCTTCACATAGCACAATTCGCATACCTTCAGGCTTTGTAGAATATGCTGCGCCCTCAATAATGTGCTATGCAACTTTGAGATCAGTGTGTATATTGATAGGCTTACTTTCCAAGGGACGCAGAACACTATACCACTTGTTATCAACCAAATCAATATAGAAACCTAGCATATTTTTTTCAAGGTAGGGATCGATTGCGTTATGACGTGTTCCATATGGATATTTTGTACTACCTTCACTTTTTTGCCTCTTCGTAAACCACTTATTAAATGTTAGTAGCATTTCTGAATTGGATGATGTAATGGTTCTTCAAATGGTATTTGAATACTGATATCTTGATTCAACTTAAGAAGAATTAAGTTGCACGAACTTGTATATTAAACGTAGCGCATCACTAATATGCGTTAAGTGTATTGTCATGTCGACCTGAAAAAGTTGTCGGCCTAAAAAAGTTATTGACCTAAAATGTTGGACCCACGTGTACCCGAAAGAATCATTATCACGCGAAACATAGTGCCTCGCCAATATGCGTTATGTGTATTGTCATGTCGATCTAAAAGAGTTGTCGGCCTGAAAATGTTGTTTACGTGAAATGTTGGACCCACTTGTATCTAAAAGAATCATTATCATGCGAAATATAGCGCTTCGCCAATATGCGCTATGTGTATTGTCATGTTGACCTGAAAAAGTTATCGGCCTGAAAAAGTTGTTGACCCGAAATGCTAGACCCACTTGTACCCGAAAGAATCATTATCACGCGAAACGTAGCGCCTCGCCAATATGCGCTATGTGTATTGTCATGAAAAAGTTGTAGGCCTGAAAAATCTGTTGACCTGAAAAGCTGGACCCACTTGTACCCGAAAGAATCATTATCACGCAAAACATAGCGCCTCACCAATATGCGTTATGTAACCTAAAATCACTCTTAGCTTCCTATAAAAACCTCGCGCGTTTCAGTTATTATTTGCGTCGTAATGAAACAGATAGAAGAACTTTCCATTAATTTTTCATTTTCGAGCATTACGACATGTTTGGACGTAATTACATACCAAGGTGTTACTGTGGAAAACGTGCGATTTTGAAGCCATGTTGGTCAAATTGCAATATTGGGCACAGACGTTGGATGTGTACACAATTTGTAAGTTATTATTCTTGGAAGAAATGTTTGTTAATACTTTTTATATAACATGTTAATTAATAGTCTTGTATTATTCTCTCATTGGTAGAACAAAAATCAATGTGGTTTTGAGGAATGGTTTGATGAACCCATTATTCAGGAATACTACAAATCATGTTTGCTAAACATTTGGAATCTGACAGGTGAATACGAACTCCAGGTCGTGAAACTATAAGAACAACTTGCGGCATTGCAGGAGAAACTAAAAGAGGCAGAAGAAGAAAAAAATAGGTTGGAAGAGAAATTTAAGTGGTTGAAGCATAGAATAATGGGCGATAGTGACTAAACAAACACATTGATGCATTGAGTGTAGTATTTTATTTTTATGTTGTACGTATCATGTATTATCTTTAATTGGTAACGAATTTTAATTTTATGCTAAGCTGCCTTTTTTTTGTGTTCTAGTGTTAAACTAATAAATAACCCGAGAAATAAAAGCACATGCGCAAATTATGTAAAACATAAATAATATTTCTATTATATATTTAATGTCATATATACAAATAATAATAAATTTCAATGTGTCACACAACATGTATGCTTTAAAGCATTGGCTGGCATGAGGCGCATCACATCCTGTCCGGCTACGCTATCAGGATCATCCTCATGACGTCGTCTCTTTATCGGAGGATGTGCTGCTGTCACACCACAAAATCGAGGAGAGCGACCGGCGCTCAACCGAGTGAACCCGGCCGAGCAAGCCTATTAGATTTCCTTCCACCCTACTCATTCATGAATAAAGAGAATATATGCTATCGTTATTCAAACAATAAAGTGATCATGTCTGAAATACCAATTCATTACCATTAGTCACTCCATTAATAAGTCTCAAAACACACACACACACACACACACACCCCTTCATGGTTCAAAGAAGAACAAGTGATTTAATCACAACACAACTTGTTTAATATTCCCAACACACATACACAACCCACACTTAGTCTACAGAGCCTCTGAAAACACCAAAGAGTACAATGATAGTGTCGGCAACAAGGCTCCGGCTATACCTCAAAACACATAAGAAACAAAAGATGCACAGCCCCGGAATGAGATGGGACTCACCAAATCAGCTGGGAAGAATGAACACTACTATCACTGGTCAGTATCCTCCGATGTGGAACCACCTGCATCCATTAAAGATGCAGCGCCCCCGACAAAAGAGATGTTAGTACATGTCGAATAGTACTAATATGGAAACCAAATACCAATTTAAGAACTCAAAAATACAGTATGAATACAATGAATCAAGGCGAAAATAGAATAGCATAGATAGCCATTTAAACCAAAGCAAGCTTATCAAGAGCTGTCATTATCATTTATAGAATTCAAGATGAGATCATCTGTAACCATTTTCACACAAAGTGGCCCCGCTGCCTCACCCCAATGTATACGGCTGGAAGTATAATCACAATACCAAAACTTTACTCAAGAGGTCCCGTTGCCTCACCTTAATATATGCGGGTGGACGTGTAATAACAATACCAAAACTTTACTCAAGCAGCCCTGCCGCCTCACCCCAATGTATGCGGGTGGAGCTGTAAACACAATACTTATTTTCACACAAAGCGGCCCTGCCGCCTCACCCCAATATACGCGAGTGGAAGTGTAAACACAATACCCATTTTCACACAAAGCGGCCCCGCCGCCTCACCCCAATATATGCGGGTGGAAGTGTAAACATAATACCCATTTTCATAAAAAGCGGCTCTGCCGCCTCACCCCAATATATGCGGGTGAAAGTGTAAACGCAATACCCATTTTTACACAAAGCGGCCCCGCCGCCTCACCCCAATATATACGGGTGGAAGTGTAAACACAATACCCATTTTCACACAAAGCGGCCCCGCCGCCTCACCCCAATATATGCGGGTAAAAGTGTAAACGCAATATCCATTTTCACACAAAACGGCCCCGCCGCCTCACCCCAATATATGCGGGTGGAAGTGTAAACACAATACCTATTTTTACACAAAGTGGCCCCGCCGCCTCACCCCAATATATGCAGGTGGAAGTGTAAACACAATACCCATATTCACACAATGCGGCCCCGTCGCCTCACCCCCAATGTATGTGGGTGGAGGAGTAAACACAATACCAAAACTATACACAAAGCGGTCGTACCGCCTCACCCAAATGTATGCGGATGGAGATGTAATCCCACAATACCATAATCCCTACACAAGCGGTCATGGCTCCTCACCCCAATATATATATATATATATA
>AWOL01S0031332.1:94389-120208 GCA_000715115.1 Nicotiana otophora
CCAATATATATATATATATATATATATATATGGGTGGTGGTGAAATAACAATACCAAAACTATACACAAAGCGGTATACCGCCTCACCCTAGTGTATGCGGGTGGAGGTGTATCACAATCACAATCTCTCTAAAACTTTGCATAATAACTTCCACATAAATCATGACATGAAATTATAACATGTAGATACACAATCCATAGTTTGGAACACCTCCTCAATTTATAATGCAATATGATAAGAGCATTTGAAACACAAATTGAACATATATCTTTATCACAAAACTTATCGGAATACTCGATTTTGTATCAACATCTTGGAACTTACAAGGATAATGGGGATTCCAATTCTTAAGAAGAGTTTAGCCAACATACCTTGATGGAGCTCTTTAGTGCTAATTAAACCACTCACTACTCTTACAACTTCAATCTACATCAACATAATTCAATTGTACCAATATTAGTAAATATGTTTAGGTTTTTGGTCATTTTGGCATTTTATCAAATACCTAGAGTGCATAGCATTCAAGTACCTCTAGTAATGGTGATTCTTCATTCAACAATCCCTCCTTACCACCAACAAGAGATACAACAACATTATTTATCCACTAACTACCTTCTTAGCACCATTATAATCATCAATGAACTCACATCCACCAAATTTCACTAGTTAACTCATTACAAAATCTCTACAATACCCAATAATCTAGTTTAAGTATTTATGACTTCCAATCACCATCTCATAAGTGCAAGTACTTATTCATTTCTCATATATTCACTAACAATCCATGCATGTAGGTTTAAAGGTGAAAGATTACCTCTTGTAGACCAAATCTTGAAAGTCAACTTTTGGGGTGTTCTTGAGATTTTGAAGAAATCCTATGGAATTCAATACAAAACCTTCTTGTAACTAGTGATTGAGAAGTGGAATCATCATAAAAACTCACTTAAAAACTCACCTTAAGTGTGTATTTGAAGCCTTAGCTGGATGGATGATGGAGAGAAAAGCCCTAATCTTGAAATTTTTTTATTCTTCTCTCTCCCCGCTCATGTATTAATAGGCCCAGGTACAATATTTTTTCACTGGTGCTATCCTTGTGCTATAAGGGTTTAGCTCACTAGTTTGCTAAAATTAGGTAAAGTATTTTCCACTGGTGCTATAAGGCTTTAGCTCACTGGTTTGCTAAAATCTTCTACTTCCCTCGTGTGCTATAGCTGCGCTATGGGGAGATAGCTCACTATATTTTCTTTAGTCTTATTGCTTTGAAATAAACATCCAAGGGTTCCCCCTTATTACAACACTCAAAGATTAATAAAATAATTATCCTCAAGTATCCAGATAACTTTATTCACTCCAGTAATTCTCATATGGTTCGAGTCTAAATTAAATTGTATTTTTAAGCTCGAAATCGCTCGAATTAGAAATAGAAATTCACGGGACTTACAGCTGCAGCATGGTCATCGGTAAGGCTGGAAGACTTGGTAGAATCGGTTGTCGGGACAGCAGTAACCTACAGAATAATAAGATATTTTACTATATAAAATATAAATTACTAACATACGTGTTAGAAAAAACAATAATGGTCATACCATGGTCTCAGCGGGCTCCTGAATAAGATCATCCATCTCCGGCATGTCATTATCGCACAATGTGGCCTCCGTGATGGGCGATGATGATGTCTTTAAAAAAATGCTTTAGATAATATTAACTAATCAATGAGATAAAACAAATAGAAATAATAGTAATACAAACAAACATGCGCATGAGTAGCGACGCAAGGCTCTGTCGGAACATCGAGGTGCCCTGGAGTAGATGAAGTATGTGAAAGATCCTCAGCATCCCTCGGTGATGAGCCATAACTCAGTCGTCACCCACTATGCACCTCTCATTTCAGACGATCACCAGTAATCGTCGATGGCTATGGGGGATTAGGAAAATACTGATCCCACTCATGTCGCGTAATGGTCGTGCTCGCGATCAACAATAAAGTTGACGGGGTCACCTGCGAAGTCCCTGGCAACAGTTGAAGGCTGAATGACGGCATATCATGATGAACATCGTTTGGCTCAGGGTGGTCACCTGGCTGATCATCTCTAATATCCTCCACGGGTGCCTCAACGCCCCCTTGCTAGGAACCCCGTCCTCACCGACCATCACGACCTCATGGGACACCCCTTCCTCTCTGGCCACGCCTGCCACGTCTACCACGTTCAGGCTCCACTAGTGGCCCATGATGGTACTCCTTTGGTGGTACATAAGCAGTCTCGTATCTTAAGCGCTCATCATCTCGGGTACGTCTCAATGTCTCAGTAGCAAGATCAATAACCCAACGGCCAAACACGTGCCAAGTTGTCGCTCCTTCGCCGATATGCTGCAACATCTACAGTCCCAACTGATAGAACTTATGTAAGACAATAGCCTGCATAACATGTAAAATATTAATTATGGAAGGATAATGTAACGTTATAAGTAAGTATAACAAATAACATACCAGTGCCTCATGCCTCCCGGCGTATGGAATGTACCAACCACCAGCGCGATGAACGGGATTCCAATCCCGACGAGAAGTCGGGTAACACTGCGATACCAACCCATATACTCATGCTCGTCCTCCATACACTCAGGTGGAGGGTGTGGCGAAATCAGGTCATACCTCCGGTCCCAAACCTCAATCTGGCCTCTAGCCATGCCAAGTATGTCTCGTCAACCCTGCAACGATCATCCCGCTGGTAATGTGTCCTAACCCAAGTGGGCGGTATAGGTACAAGGTGTGGTCGACCAAACTGGCGAAGGACTCACTCGGTAGCATGGTGCTCGACTATATCGAGACAAATCAGTGGGACGGAAGACCTCCACATAGCTCGGCCGCGGGAGCAATAATCGGGCAAACCAGCTATGAGCGCGTCGATGTATGGCCTACATGTGAACTATTTATTAAACACAAGAATCGTGAGTAAACGCAGCACATATAAATCCAGGCCAAGTAAACTTAAGTATATATGTACATGCGCGCCTTCAAGCAAATCCAACAAATCCCTGTAATAAGGGAGATGATGTCGAGCCTCGACCTCGCGTCCGTAGCCTCGCCTATCAACCCACCTCCAAGCTAAAGGGAGAAACGGTGAATGTGGTGCATCCGGAGCGATCGGTGGTAGAGGTGGCTGGAACTGTAGGAACCGCTCCTAGGCCCAAACCTAATATAGATTGTGGACGTAACATTTAAGGTATTTGTTTACTATGTATGTTATAATCATGAAGAATTGACTATGTTTTCACCTGCAGCAAGGGTAAAAATCCGGCAATGTCTCTCTAGGTGCCATGTACGCCTGGCACATCTGCCTATACACGTAACCTAGAACAGCTGCACCCCAGCTGTAACCAGGTAAATCATTTAGCCGCTCGAGATGATGTAGAAATCTCAAGCTGACTAGGTTACCGAAGTGTTCGGGAACAGTACACCACCAAACATCAGCAACAACAACAATCTAGTGTGTCGGTCGATATCCTCCGGCGGTGAATCATCTGTAATCTCTGTATCCATCGCTGCCAGATGCTGTCGGACGAGCGTCAGCTGCAATCAACTGGCCCCACTAAATGTTGTCCGCTCCGATGGCTGGAAACCGGTGAGCCGCTGCAACATATGCAGGTAATGCACTCCCATATAGTCTCTAAGAGCAAGCGGGTAAGCTACAGGTAATCCATCGACAGGCAGCCCGAAAAGAACCTCCACGTCCTCAAGCGTGATAGTAGACTCGCCGATGGGTAGATGAAACGTGTCTGTCTCCAGTCGCCACCGCTCTATCATAGCCTTGATCAACGCCTAGTCGAACTACAACCAGCCCATCTCTATGATCCTGTAGAAACTTGTATCTTGAAGGCGTCTAACTATACATAGATGGAGTGGGTGGTCCATAATGAACTCCCACATATCGTCTATACGTCTAGGATAGAATGTCTGTTCGAGACACTACCCATCCCATATGTATGAAAACCTATGGTTGCCTTGTAGCAACACTAGCTCTCGAGATGCAGGTCCGAGATGCACAGGGGAACCTCCATGACGATGTCTGTAAATTGAACAATATTAATTAAAGTGTTTTTCTTTTTAATTGCTTAATATCTTTAAACATATTGCAATATCTTTTATATTAATATTTAATCGATATTTTTAATATATTATTACTTAGATTGATACATTTTCTATATTATTATTTTATATGTTAGTTTATTATTTTATATGTTAGTTTATTAAATTATTTTATATGTTAGTTTATTAAATTATTTTATATGTTTGTTTCTTATTTTATATGTTAGTTTATTATTTTATATGTTTGTTTCTTATTTTATATGTTTGTTTCTTACTCAGCTATTTTTGGGTATAATAGAATTAAATAATTATTTTTTATAATTGTACATGATATAATTAATAATTATTCATACTAAAATACCTAGTTTGACAAATATTGTTGTTTTTTATGTTATTTTCTTATATTTGTTGACTAAAATTCGAGAGAGTTTGTGTTTGAACTATCATCTTTTTTCAGATATTTTTGGGGTTTACAGATAATTAAATGATTAATTTCAATAACCACAAAAATAATTTAGTAATTATTCATATAGCACGTCCTATATGTGCGCTATATCTTCCGCCCTTTTTGAGTTCAAATATAGCGCGGTTATTTACCGCGCTATACCTTAATGGCAATGTATAGGGCGGTGAATAACCGCGCTATATATAAAATGACACACAATATTATTTTTTACCTACTTGTGTCTTTTGAGTCCAAAAAAACCACATTTTGGTTCCGGACTCCTCCACATTGTAGTTAAACACGTGCTCTATTTGAGAAAGCATTTAACAGTATTTGTTTTAGTTTTTTCTTTTTATAAGGTAAAATTTTATTAATAAAGTACCAAGATGGTACAGCACAGTACAAACCGCAAACAGGAACCAAACAAACAGCCTACTCATATTTCCTCCTAGCAAATCCAAAAAATCCATATACTGATTAATATTCTCTAAAAGACTGCTGTTACACCAAAAATAAAGATTATGAAGACAAACTATTCCTAGTTCTAGAGATATGCTCCCTTTGCTCATCAAAACCTGCTTTGTTCCTCTCCAGCAAAGCAGTATGTTCTTAGTTACCTTAACATTCACATTTGGGACAGACCCAATTAGGTTATTTCACTTGATTCGCACAAAATTCTGAAAAGGGTCATTTTCTTGGAACAATTAAAGTTTCATTATAATATGGAAATTATTTTCATAAACTAAACTGGTGAAATTGATTAATTTTAAGATCACTCATTCGATAATCATTTAGTTGGAAAATTTAGAAATGACTAATTTTGGTCCTCCACAAAATCAAGAATCATTGCAGCACACTATATTGGATTGGTGTAAACACTAGGTAGAGTAAATTCCCCCTCAACAAGAGCAAGATACACAAAAAACTATTGTACCCAAAAACTTAAAAGAAGAGTCAAGAGTAGAGACAGAACAAAAGAATCATATATATTGCAAAAATAAAAACAAGCAAAATCCAACAGAAGTTCTTCCAAAGACTTCTTACCAGGATTTTGTTAGTTGTATACTCAATAGCCTCCTTTCTATTTGAGATAAACAGTTGCTAAATTCATCTTTTTATTTGTATGGAGTTTCTTGATGACATACAAAAATCAAGTTCGATTCAATCCAGCAACAGCTTTGAGGATGTAACAGTAGAAACAAAAAGAAGAATTACAGTTGATTCATGATGATGGAATTTGGCACACAGACTGCACTTTGGATTCCAGCAAGGAAACGTACTTATCAAGCATCGAAATTACAGCTTCAAACTCTGTAACTTGCTGCTCTATTGTATCAATTTGTTGAACATACTCGTCAAAGCTGCCGCTTTTAGACTTCAATTGCTCCACAAAGATCCTCAATCCTGAAGCCACATCTCCAAAGCCTTTATATTCTTCAGCAACTCTTGTATTCATTTTCTCCACTATTCCAAGTACATTGTTGGTTTCCTGGTATGCAATTCGCAAAGTAGCATTATGATAAAAGCAGAAATTAACTTCAGTACCAGCACAACAAGTAACAGTTTTTGGATTTTAGACTAACATAATCCATTTTGAAAGTGTATGTTTATCACCTAAACACAGCCGAATATTTTACAAAGATGCAACAGCAGTCATATTAGTGGCTGTACTCACAAAGACCTATCTACTGGATATGTCACTACGATGCAGGATTCATTTTAAGCGATGAAAAACGAAGATGCTAGAAGGTTCATGGTAAAGGAAAACTTTAAATCAAAAGAAGACAGAACAAGTAAAGCTAAGCAAACAAGAATTCTTCTACGCTCTTGTCTGGATCTGGCTTTGCTTGCTTCCTCAAACGAATGGCTAATACTGCTTTTGAGTGAACTAGAGGGAGGAATGAGGGAGTTACTGAAACAACAAACACTTCTTTGCCTTGGATGAAACAATGGGGTCACTCATCCTATCTGAGCAAAACAACTGGTCAGGTTCCACGAAACTTTACTTAATCCATGATCTTGAATTGGGCAATAATGATTTCTAATAAACCAAAGGCGGGAACGAAATCTATGAACCAACAATTTCACAATAATTTCTCCTTGCAACGAATAGTTACCATTAACTGATCATTTGTGAGCTAAACATCTTGTCAGATTCATCAAAAGAGCAATCTTCCACTTTATCCAGGCAAATTATTTCTTAGCTGCCTGCTAAGGAAAACTATACGGCTGTTTTTGGGATGGCAACCTTGCAGTATGTTAGCTGAGAAACATGTAAGGAACGGTAAAATTCCTTACAAAATTATGTCCATGCTGCTAAGGTAAGTTAAACACTAATTGCAAATTCAGTAATTACTATATGCAAAGGCGGGGCAACATATGAGAAAGAAAGAAAAACTAATTTATACAAAAGTTTATCATATCTAGGCTAATGAGAAACCCATCCAACCCCCCAACCCCTTCACATCCCCAACAAAAGAAAGAAAAAGAACCAAAAGATATACAAAGCAACATTTTGAAAAACAAATCCAAAAGCTTTCTTATACCTGGAGCTCGCCTCTTATCATCATGGAAACATTGGTGAAAAGATCATTGAGTGACTCGGCCAAGGGGTCCTGCTCCATCTTTTGAAGCAATTCACCGTCTAAGAGTTTGATGGCTGAGCAAAAGATATTGCACTTGCTGTTGGAGTATTTTAAGAAAATAAAAGCAACAAAAATAACAATTTTGGTATAATTTGAGGATACAATGCCAAGAGTGAAATTTCTAATGAAGAGATTGACTGTAAATTAATTACGTCAGGGCAAACAAGAGAGCCAGGCAAGACATTTGATCGGCTTCAATTATTACTTGAGTGCTAATAATACATGAATATAAAAAAAATGTCTAAGATGAGGGAAACTACTGCTCAAAGTTTGGAGCAAAAGTGGAGTAGACTAGAGAAAGTTCATACTAAACATCAAGATAGTATGTGAAGAATAGTTGTTGCTACCATTGCCTAAATCTTGCCTCATGTCCTGAAGCCACCATCACTCAATTCATTATCAAGTTCGACAGTTCTATCTAAACACGTAACTTTACTTATTTATAAATTCAGTTTCAGCACTTGATGTTTATCAACTACTTTTAAACAGCTAATCCAAATGGACTCTAACTTCCCAATTAATGAGCGAGAGTCGTTGTTTTACAAACATCCCAACTCTTACTCGAATCACTCGCTCAAATCAATACTTACACATTATTATTAATTTTAATACTAAAAAAATTCATCAAAACACTATCTAATTTGCCAACATTATTATCAACCTTTAATTAAAAAAATCAAGAAATATCGTCCATTCACCAGCCAAATACTAGAAAACAAGTGAGAAAACCACTTATTTTCCTAGAAAATAGTTTCCTCATACCATAGGACTCTTACCTCTTTTAAAATAGAACCCCCCAAAAATAAACAAAAGGGCTTCAGTTTCTTGTGAATTTTGATGCATCCATGAAGTCCGAAGCTAGTAGTAAAGAAAAATCTCTACTTGTCCTATACCACTAGTATATTTCCTATTTGATCAAAACAGTTATTATTTATTTTTTTTAAAAACAGAGTTTGCATCAAGTTATCATAATGCTATTCACAATAACCTATGTATAGTTCAACAATCGAACTCTCTGGTTTTCATGAATTAAAAGAAACAGACTGTTTATAACAAACTTTGAGAAATTTGTTGACAACTCATTATATAAGCAACAATTAACACTCGAACGCACGATTTTCTAACCAAAGCTTCCATTTTTGCCCCTTTTGTTAAAGAAGAAAATTTCGCTTTCAATTGGGTCCAATAATCTTCAACAAACGGATTCAATTTGAGCTAACTCATTCCCCAGTTTATGAGAGAACCTGAAATACTGAACTATAAAACGAATCGACAGACATATAAAGTAGAACTATAGATACCTTCTTCGGAACCGGAGAAAGATAAGTATGAACGGAGAGTCCCCTTTTGTTGATGATGAACAAAATAGGGAGTCAGCAAATCAGAGGACAAAGGGAACATGTGCCGGGTTATGCTGGGTTCGTATCTCCTTAACACAAAATTGATTTATATAAGCTCACATAGGCGAGTAGCATATTATTAGTACAACGAGTTTAACTGTTGTGCAATGCGTGTAATAATTACTTAAGTTCATTTAAAAGATAATAACAAATAATTTTATCTATTAGTTTATTAGAGACCTAAAATAATACTAATAATAATCTATTATAATAGGTTAAATTGTGGAAAACTATTATTACACCATCAATATATATAATTTTAAATGACATCACATTTAAACTCGAAATGATAATCTATGCTATGCTCGTAGAAGGCTACGAGTTACTAGTGCCAAACTATTAGACGAGCATAAATTGGTCCAAACATTAGTATTATTAAAAAAGTAGTTTTTTTTAATCAAAATAAAGAATATAATAAGTTTAACTATGTGTTATAATTTAACCTGGCACATCAATGTTAGTCAAAATGTGCTAAGTCATTTTAAGAGTCATGAGATAATTTCCAAAGTTACTCCAAATCGTTAATTATACAACTTATTAAACCTTCAAAATCACTTACTAAACCATCAAAATTTGGACAAGTTAAAAGGTGTTACATAAAATTGAATTAACGAGAACATCACTAGCTCGGCAATGACGTTGAATACCAGTCCAACTATATAAGCATTTTTGGAGCGATTGGCATGCTGTAAAAAAATATGAAGAATTAACCCAAATAGCTGTACATCTAATCTTTTAAATTAAAAATAGCCGGTGAATGTATAATATATGTATAATCCATGTATAATATATGTCTACCGACTAAAAAAAATTAAACATTAAATCTAGTCGGTTGTTTGTGTGACAATCCCGAGTTATATCACCATTAGCTAATTTGGCATCTTTAATCTAATTTAAACTTAATCTTTATATCTAAGTTTATTTGTACTTTAGTTATCTCTCAATCTGTCCAAATTCGTTGGATATTTTTCACCTCACTATTCAAACTAAGTGAACTTTAATCGGCATTTTAGATTGTATTGAGTTTTTTCAAATGTTTTATTTTTAAAGTACTCCCTTCATATGGTGATCGACTATAGAGAGATAAAATTTCACCCACTCACTCATGGCCAATATCGTAAGAAAGTCCTGTACAAAGTGTCAGAGTGTAAAAATTAAGCCTCTGGACACGAGATTTCAAATTTGAAATTCAAGCCATTTTTTTCCACCTCTGAACAATATAACTGAAATAAATGAAACATGCATATCCAGCAAAATATGAACCACATTTGGGTTTATATTATTTCCACGGCTCGTGACATCCTGGTCACACGAAGGCAACAAGAACCTTTGTGTCGAGGCCTCCCTTTAGGAGGGTCCCAATGCATAAGCAAAAATTCATATGAACCAACATATAAGTTGAACTTCAGACCAGCTTACTACGTCTAACAGAGCAGTCCGTAAAAGGAAAACTGCCAAGATTACGAGCTCTGAGTGAGCTTTGCTTGTCTTCCATGGAGGATTCAGAAGTTTCTAGAATATGCAACTCGAAGAAAGAGAGGGAGATGAATAATAGGGAGTCTCTGATTTGGGAAAATGAAAACTCAACTAACTATTACTGAGCAATGTACACGTATATACATAAGCGACCAAAAAGAGTGAAGAAAAAGTAACAGCTAAGCCAACACATCTAAGCTAACAGCTGGAAATCCACTAACTAATCAACTGTCTAATGATATGCTGACTCAGCAAAAGTATACAAGTATAAAATATAAATATAATCTCAATACTCCCCCCCTCCCCCCCCCCCCCCCCTCCCCCAAGTTGGAGGTGAGACAATCACAGCCAACTTGCCAAGAACAGAAGAATGTTTCACTCCAGTGAGAGCCTTAGTGAGGACATCTACAAGTTGCTCTCCAATGCCAATGTGATGCAAAGAAACAAGGCCCTCCTGAAGCTTGGTGAACACAAAATGGCAATTCATTTCAATGTGCTTTGTTCTCTCATGAAACACATGGTTTCTAGCAAATTGTTGGGCAGACTGGCTGTCAAAATGCACAGGTATGAGCAAGGAGACTGGAACAGTGAATTCATTAAATAACCTATGCAACCAGACTAGTTCACCAACCACCTTCCTAAGTGCTCTATACTCTGCTTCTGTTGAGGATAGGGAGATGGTTTTTTGTTTCTTAGACTTTCAGCTCACAGGGCTTCCACTTAGGAGAACAATGTAACCGGACACTGACCTCCTAGAACCAGGGCAAGCTGCCCATTCAGAGTCACAGTAAGCAGTAATGGAAAGATCAGTTGCATTGCTAAAATATAAACCCAAGGTAGGATCTTTCTTGAGGTAACTCAACATGTGGTAAGCTATATGTAGACGGGGTTCCCTGGAGTCTTGCATAAATTGACTCAATTGTTGAACCTCATATGCTATATCTAATCTAGTGTTGGTAAGGAAATTTAAATTTTCAACCAATTTTCTATAGAATATAGGATCATACAGGGGAGAACCCTCCTTAGCCTTCAGTTTAACTATTGGATCAAGAGGAGATATTAGGCTGGTTGAATGTAGACAGTCATATCCCTTCAGTATATCCAAAACAAACTCTCTGTGAGATAATGATGCAATCTTCCTTGTAGAGGACCTCCAGTCCTAGGAAATAATGTAGTTACCCCGGATCATTAATTCTGAATCTATCATGTAAGAAAGCTTTGAGCTGATCAATTTCCTCTGAATCAGTCCCTATGAGTACGACATCATCAACATAAGCTGCTACAAAGACAGCGGAGGGCCCATGTTTCTAGTAGAATATGGAATAATCATGAATGGAATGTGTGTAGCCCTTTGAGTACAGGGCCTCAATTAATTTAACATACCACTGCCTGTTGGCCTGCTTCAATCCATAAAGAGACTTATCCAGCTTGCAGACTTAATTTGGTGACTGCACCTCTAGTCCTGGTGGGGCCTTCATGTAGACTTACTCGTAAAAATCTCCATGGAGGAATGCATTTTTTACATCTAGTTGGTAAATTTGCCATCCTTTTTTAGTTGTAATGGTAATCAAGGACCTCACAGTGGTCATCTTGACCACGGGAGAAAAGGTCTCTATGTAATCTATGCTAGTTTGTTGTGTGTACCCCTTTCACAACTAGCCTGACTTTGTATCTTTCTATGCTACCATCATCTTTATGTTTGACCTTGTAAACCCACCTATACCCAATAGCTTGCTTCCCCTTAGGCAAAGGAATCAAGTCCCAGATATTGTTGGCATACAAGCCTTCAAATTCTTGACTCATATCACTTTGTCAAGTAGGATACATGGCTACCTCTTCATAAGAAGTTGGTTCTCCATCATGACAAATGTTTCTTACAACATGATGACTATTAGGGTGTAAATTATCAGGAGCAATATGATTATTTTGTGAGAACATAGCATGAAGGGAAAAGGTAGAATTACACTTCAAATTGGGTAGTTTGCATACATAGTCATTCAAGTGAAAAGGGACCTTATGCTCCCTGGTAGATCTTCTCTGGCCTAAGGGCTCTATGGTAGAAGAATGAGACCGAGTAATTGGTGGTGATGTGTAGTTATGGAAAGGCTCAATAGGAGCTTATGACTCAGAATAACAGGGTGTATTGGAGGAAGATATGGGTAACACATCAGAGAGAGGATGTGTGGTATTAGAGGAAGAAGGGGGTGACAAAATCGTGTCCCCTTGGTCAGTTGTAGGATATGTTGAAGAGATAACAGTGTGCTCAGATGGATTATCAGCAGTAGGAACAGTAGAAAAAAATTGGGGTAAATTCTGCACATCTGAAGTAAGGGTGAAAGGAAAAATGGATTCATGGAACAAGACATCCCTAGAGATAGATATTCTCTTAGTAGCTAGACTCAATACTTTGTAACCCTTTGTTCCAAAGGAATACCCCAGAAATACATGTGGAGTAGACCTTGACTCAAGTTTATCCGTGAGAGGTTAAGGCATAGTAGGGTAGCATAAACAACTAAAACTTCTCAGTGAGAGTAGGTAGGTTTCCTGCCATACAATAACTCAAAAGGACATTTATTCTTTAAAGGTACTATTGGGAGCCTGTTAATTATGAAGGTTGTTGTAAGGAAACATTTTTCCCAGTATTTCAATGGTAATTTAGACTGGAAAAGGAGTGACAGAGCTACCCCAAGTAGGTATTTGTGTTTTCTTTCTACCACCCCATTTTGTTGGGGTGTGTAAGGACATGTTTTTTGGTGATTTATACCCTTTGATTGGAAGAAAGAAGAAGCCTCATTATTAGCAAATTCAAGGTTATTATGAGTCCTTACACACTGGATGTTGATTTGGAATTGGTTTTCTACCATGCACACAAATATTTTTATGACCTGAAATGCATTACTCTTGCAACTCAGAAGGTGTGTCCAGGTTGACCTACTATAGTCATACACTAAGGTGAGGAAATACTTGAAGTTATTATGAGTAGCCACATGATAGGGAACCCATAGGTCAACATGAATAAGTTCAAAGATTTTGGTGGTACTACTTGTTTTCTGAGGAAAGGGGAGTCTAGAGTGTTTGGCCATGGGACAAATATAACAAATAAAAGGTTGTTTGGAAGAAAATGATGCATGTATAATGTAAATGCCTCTAATCTTATTGAAGCATACATGACCAAGTCTATAATGCCATAATAGATCCACACTATCTCTGAGGGAATTAGAGGAAAGTAGAGTAAAAACATTGTCTTTATTATTGCATATGAAATTATTTGCAGTAGGATGGTGGGAATGGGATAGACAGTGCATTGCATTCGTATCACCAGCATGACTATAAAAACAAGAAAATGCATATTTTGAAACAGAAGTGAGATTATCTTTCTTTAGACATTGAGAACAGAGAAAATAGAGTCTATCATACATCTTACCAATCTCCAGAGGCCTCTTCAGTGAAGGGGACTGCAACATACATGAAGTGTCAGAAAAGGATGCAATACACTTAAGATGTACTGCTAGTGAACTGATGGAAACCAGGTTAAATTTGAAAGATGGTATAAACAGAACTTTGTGTAAAGTGATCTTAGGGGCCAGAAGAACATCTCCAATTTGAGTTACTTTAACTTTGTAACCATTTTGAAGTTTAACAAGCAGGGGATATGGTAGACTTATGATATTTTGTAGATGAGTTTTATTAAAAGTCATATGGTGTGAAGCTCCTGAATCCAATATCCACAAGTCAGCTTTTACATTGAAACATTTGCATGATGGATTATAAAAATTAATGGAAGTAGTACATGCCAATGGCTAGCCGATAAGACCTCATGCACATTAACTATATCTTCTTAGTGACAACCTTAATCGAATGTGTAGGATAGGTGGGAGGTGAGAACCGGGTTGCGTTGATTGATGCTCCGATTGAAAACAAATTAGTGGGGCCATGCCGGTACGACTGAATATGCATTAGAAAGGTCAATAACCATACAGGAGCAGTTGAGTACATTACTATAACCTATAAAGTTCACAGAAGCTCTACCAGAAACACTTGCATTGTTTTCCCCTGCATTCCCAACTTGAAAGTGCTACAACGGGCTGAGAATCTGTCCATACTGTTCTTTTCAAAGGCTCATGTTCTGGTTGTCTCCTTGATGATCTGATTCTTCTCCTTTAGTTGATAGCATATCTGATGATATTCCCTGCACACTTGCCACAGTGTTTGCCACAGTGCTCTTCCCCTTATTGAACCTCATGTTGCTATTGTTGTTGTACCATGTGAACTTTGTTTGTACTGCTGTGGACCCTGGCCAAAGCCTTGAGGGTATCCATGTAGCTTGTAACATCTATCTTTGGTATGTCCTGGTCATTTGCAGTGGTCACAAAATGGTCTAGGTATGTTGTTTGGAGTCTGATTCTCACCATATGAGTAGTTTGTCTTGAAGGTTCTTCTTCCTAAATTGACATTCAATGCAGCAGAATCAAAATTCAGTTGGTTTCTGGTCTTGAATTCTCTCTGCTTCTCCTCATGTATCATCAAATCAAAAGCCTATGCGATGGAAGGCAATGGGTTCATCATGAGTATGCTTCCTCGAACAACTGTGTAAACCTCATTAAGTCCCATTAGTAACTATATCAATCTTCTATTATGATCTGCCTTGTGCATGATTTCCTTTGCTCCACAAGTGCACACACAGCTACAATGAGTTTTGGCACTCAGTGTATTCAACTATTCCTAGAGTTTCTTCATCTTTGTGTAGTAACCTGTGATGTCAAGTACTCCCTGACTCAAATCATCAATCTCTTTCTGGATTTGGTACAACTTAGCTCCATTCGTCTAATTATATCGATCCTCCAATTCCTTCCACAACTCGACGGAATTACTCACATGCTCAACACTATTTGTGATATCCTTTTCCAAGGAGTTCAGAATCCACGAAGTAACCATGTCATCACACCTCTCCCACTGGCGAAAGCTTGGAGATGTCATATCGGGCCTTTTACACTCTCATTTGATAAAACCTAGTTTATTGTTTTGTGAGAGCGATCTCAACACTCCTCTTCTTCATGAGCGATAACCAACTACATCGAAAGGAACATGTACTAATGCAAAGCCCTGACTATCAGAAGGATGAATGTAAAGAGGACTAGTCGCATCAATTACCGTTTGTGTGGTCGCCATCGTTGTCATTTTGCCGCTTTGATCCAGAACCACCATGGAAACAGTAGTAATTACCGATTATTTTGGACAAAATATCTGGATTGTTGCTCGTGTAGCTAGCAATAAGCTGAAAATCCTCTATTCACTGATGAATTGTTGATGCATGTGTCGATTAGAAGTTTTCCCAAATTATCTGATACCATTACGAGCTCTGAGTGAGATTTGCTTGTCCTCCAATGGAGGATTCAGAAGTTTCTATAATATGCAACTCGAATAAGTAAAGAGAGATGAACAATACAGAGTCTTTGATTTGGGAAAATGAAAACTCAACTAACTATTTGTAACGACCCGACCGGTTGTTTTGAGAATTTGCACTTCGCGCGGTAGTTTGAGGGCATGAGTAGCTCCGTATGATATATTATGACTTGTGTGCATTGTCGGTTTCGGTTTTTGGGTAATTCAGAATTAGTTTGGAAGAATAAAAAATTTATTGTTAGAGCTTTAAGTTGGAAGAGTTGAGTAAGATTGACTTTGGTGAATTTGACCTCGGAACGGAGTTTTATGGTTCCATTAGGTCAGAATGGTGATTTTGGACTTGGGCTTATGCTCGGATTTGCATTTGGATATTTCTAGAAGGATTCGGCGTTAATTGGCGAAAGTTGAAAATTTGAAGGTTTGGAAAATTTATAAGTTTGACGAGAGTTGAATTTGAGAATATCAGATTCAGATTGTGGTTCCAGGAATTGAAATAGCTTTGTTATGTCATTTGAAACTTATGTGCAAAATTTGAGTTCATTCCGGATTGATTTAATAGGTTTTGGCGCGAGTTTTGAAAGTTGAAAGTTCAAAAAAGTTCATTAAGTTCGATTTGAGGTGAGATTCATCATTTAGTTGTTGTTATGTGTGATTTGAGGCCTCGAGTATGTACGTGTTATGTTATGCGACTTGTTAGTATATTTGGACGGGGTCCTGAGTGGCTCGGATGAGATTCGGACGACATTCGAGTCATTTTTGTGGCAGGTTTCATTTGCTGAAGGAGGTTGGTTCTGGTCAAAGTCTGGTGTAGCCGCACCTGCGTATCACTGGGAGCAGGTGCGAGAGTCGCGGGTGCGCGGAATGAGGCATAGAAGCGGAACTGGAGGGCTGGCATTGTGGTCGCAGAAACGAGAAAATTGGCGCACCTACGATAGTGGAGGTGCGATGAGTTGGAGCGCAGACGCGAAGAGCTTTGCAGAAGCGGAATTTGTTTACCACAGGTGCGATGGAGTACTAGGCCAAGCTATTTTTGTAGAAGTGGAGAATTTTGCCACAGAATCGAACGTCGCAGAAGTGACCTACTCTCCGCAAACACAAACAGTGCTGGGCAGAATGCTTTAAGTTCGACGGTTCGATATTTTTACCCATTTTTGGATTTTTGGAACTCGTTTTGGGCGGGTTGGGAGAGGAAATTCACCACATGGATTGGGGCAAGCCTTCTTGACTCTCTTGTGATTATATTTCATGAATTAATCTGCATTTTCGGCGTATGATTATTGATTTTAAAGAGAAAATCGGAAGAATTGTCTATAATTCTATAAAAATAAATTTTCGAGTTTTGAACATCAACTTGGAGTCAGATTTGAGTGAAACTAGTATGGTTGGACTCGTAATTGAATGGGTTGTCGGATTTTGTGAATTTCATCGGGTTCCGAGGTGTGGTCCCGGGTTTGACCTTTTGGTTGACTTTGGACTTTTGATAAAAGATTCGACCTTTATCATTTGGAATTGTTTCCTTAGGCGTTATTTGATGTATTTGAGTTGCTTTTGGCTAGTTTCGAGCCGTTCGGAGGTCAGTACGCGCGAGATAGCATTTTTGGAGTATTGTTTGGCTTGCTCAGTATTGGATTTGGCTTGTTCGAGGTAAGTAACACTTCTAAACTTGGTGCTGAGGGTATGAACCCCTTGAATATACGTGATATGTGTTTGGTGTTGAGGTGACGCACATGCTAGGTGACGGGCGCGTGGGCGTGCATCGTGTGAATTGTGACTCAGTTATTTCTGTGGTACTATGTAGTTACCTAATCTTATTTGTATCCATGAAATCTCTATGTGCTAGAATAATTGAGTTGTGATCCATGTTAAAAATCATTTCTAGGTTATATGTTTTTCCTGTTGGGACCCACTGAGGTTATTTCTGTTGTTGAGCTATTTGCGTACATTGCAATTTCATACTCAGTCATATGCATTCATTTGCATATCATATCTTATTCTCTGTTACCATTTATTGATACATCACATCATCATTTTGGGCTGATTTTCATGACATTGTGAGTCCGAAAGACGGGAGAGATTGATGACTGAGTGAGGCTGAGGGCCTGATTGTGAGCATTTTGATGGGATCGGGCTGCACGCCGCAGCATGTATTAATGATTTCATGTCATGATTGGCTTATTATAGCGCTTGGGTTGGATATGCCCCTCTGGAATCTGCACACCCACAGTGAGCGCAGGTACCTACCGAGTGCGAGTGTTGAGTGCGAGTGCCGAGAGCGAGTGCCGAGTGATTGGGAGGACTAAGTGACTGGGAGGACTGAGTGAATTGATACTCTGAGAGTAGCATTGTATTTGACATGCGCACTTGACATACAGACATAGAGATGCATTTTTTCTCATGTTGTACGGTATTACGTCATTCATGACTTCTCATATACATTGACATGTAAGTATAGAGATGTACTTCCTCATGACATCCGATATTGAAACATATACCTGTTGAAAGTTTTTAGGGAAAAATCACAGTAAACCTACTCATACTTTGGTGATTTCGATAAAAGATTTGGGTTTTACTGTTATACTTGAAAACATGCATATTTTCCGGAACTGTGAACGAGCTAAGCATTTTTCCTTTGAGTTATTACTTGTACCGCTTTAGTTATATTGTTATGAGTTGTTCCTGGTTGTTGGTGTTAGACTCTGACCCTTATCCAGGCTCGTCACTACTTTCAACCTAAAGTTAGGTTTGTTACTTATTGAGTGCATGGGGTCGATTGTACTCATACTACACTTCTGCACCTTGCGTGCAAATGTTGGATGTTGATGTTGTTGTGTATGGCGGGAGCTAGATTTGAAGATGTACCTGCGTTTCGATCATAGCTGCCTCTTGATCTTGGTAGCTTTAGAATTTTAAATCTGTTCATTTATATTTCAAACATATAATGTATTTTATTTCATACCAACTTTATAAATTCTAAATCTTAGAAGCTCATGATTTGTACTACCAGTGCTTGAGAAATGTATAAAGGTTCAACTATTTTATTATTCATTTGTCTTAATAAATCTCATTAAATTGGATAGTCGTTAATTGGCTTACCTAGCGGGTTGAGTTAAGTGTCATCACGACTAGTTGGATTTTTGGATCGTGACACTATTACTGAGCACTGTACACTTATACACATAAGTGACCAAAAAGTGTGAACAAAAAGTAACAGCTAAGCTAAGCTAACAGCTGGAAATTCACTAACTAATTAACTGTCTAATGCTCTGCTGACTCAGCAAAAGTATACAAGTATAAAATTTAATATAATCTCAATAAAAACGAAAGGATGGATTACCATGTAAACTCCATCAACCATCACACAAGTGGATACCAATACATGAAACAAAACAATATATACTAGTACAAAACTCAGGCATAGCCAAGTCGCGGACTCTGTGTTTTCTCATTCCACTTTACAGACATAATTTATGTAATACAACCTTTAACTTGATGGTACATGGATGCCAAGATTTGATACAATCTTGAACAGACCTACTCAAGTTTTGATATCCAGTAGTACATACAAACTTTATTAAATCACGAACCAGCAACCTCAAGGAAATGCACTATCTCTTGTGCCATGATGATCCTGTCATCAGTCCATCTTCCCCGAGAGTGCAACTGATGGTTCCATCTCATTGTTGCTAGCAGACAACATGAGAAATCACTCACGTGGTGATGAACTCTTCTTAATCAAGGCATAAGCATCACTATATATGGCCACCATGTTAGAAAAGACAGCAAGGACAATCATAAATATGCACAAGATCTTGTCCTTCTTCGTTGCTATGCCATACCGATCCCTGGAACATGAAAGACAGCAGCTAAATCAGTAAATGGTTGACCATATACATCCTGGAAAGAGAAGCGATTGGGGGGGAGGGAGAAGAAGACCTATGGCAAAACTAAAATTAACAGTATGTATGATCTTAGTAAAATCTTGAATATTTGAATTTTGAATTATAAATGAATTCGGGGTGAACCAGTAACACCGAGTTATCTGTTGATAAACAACAGTGCCAACAATGCCAAACCGCAAAATTACAATACCAAAAACTCAGCTTTGTCTTATGAAGGTCTAATTGTTAGGTAACATTGAGAAAAAAGGATAGGAAGGGAAACACTTTTTGCATGTGTTATTCTTCAACTTCAGTATCTGTTCAGAGAAACCTGTTCACAAGTTGCCAAATTCTCGTCCTTTCAACGGATTTTAAAAATGAAGATTAATGACTGTGTTCTACTAGCAGATATTTCTCCAGATGTGACCTCTTTACTCCCCAAGAAGCCATGTATAAGCAGGAACTTTCTAAACTAGGATGTAAATATCCATTGTTTTAACTCCCCCCAATACAGAAGTTAGATACGCATGTTTTTAGTTCCAACTTACCCATTTCAGAAGGGAGAGGAAGGTGCACATAAGCAGGAACAACTACCTCCCGACTTAACTAAGTACACAAATAGGAAAGTAAGCAGACTCAAAAGTTAAATGAGAGGCTTCCGTTGGAAAACGACAATACGCATGTTAAAACCTAAAATTATAAGTTCATCAAATGCATTAGTATCTGACACACTGTCACAGGATGACAATAAATGCACCACAACCAAAAATTTCAACGACATCAAAGCACCAATGAAGCTGTTCTTCTGTTTTTTATTGCACAAACTCTAGTGTGAATGTTTAACTCCAACATGTAGAACTTAGATATGCCCCTAATTGAGCATCCTTATGTTCCCATGTTCTCTTTTTGTTTGGCTGAGGGAGTTAGGAAGATCGCTAAGCAAGACTGGGATCCCAGGTATTGAAAGAGAAAAACATGAGAACAAGTGAACACCCTGGAATAAATTCTCAAATAGAAATGTTTTTTACCTGAGAGTAACAGCAGCAGGAAATATGAAGCCAATGCAAACAGCAGCAGTTGCCCCTGTGAATTGAAACGCATCCCAGATGCTTGGGATGAAATTTGCACCCAGAAAGATGACGGCAATGAGCCCACTGCTGATCAATGCAAATCTCAAATTGTCAAAAGTCAGAGGCCTCGCAGAAGGAAAGAGAAGACCATCCAAGTTAAGCCGCAACGGATAAAAGACAATGGGGAAGACAAGCATCAGGTGGGCAGCATAGCTGACACGAACGACATCATTGAGCAAGGAGCCTAATGGAATTCCAAGATTGGTATCGAAGTTGGCAAGCACGTCATCAAGGGTTGCATCACCAAAGAGGAGAAAACCAAACAGGCTTGTCAACACATACACAGTTGAGCAAAGAGCAAGCGAGCTTTGCACCACTGCTCTGATCTGTGTGTTGTCTTCAAGTTCATTTTCTATTGAATGAACTGCAAAACTTTCAATTTTCAGAATGTTATATTTCTAATTGTATGATGACACAGAATTAACTCTCCTATAACTATAAAATCATCTAATCTTACTAGCATTCTGATCAGGGAAAATTGGACAGGATATTAAATTGAAGTCAATCAGAGATGTCTAAGATAATATATAAAATGAAATAGTTGGTTGAATGAGTGTAAACGAAGTTCAAAACAGCACACAGTAGGATTATTAAGTTAATATCAATTCTTCAAGATGGTATGTGTTGCAAGTAATAAACAAATAAAATATTAGGATAGACTAAAAGAAAAAAGTAAGGCAATTTAAATGAATGCAAGGATTATTAAGCTTGAATAATGAAATATCATTCACGACAGGCATTAATCATCAAGTGTTAAAATGCTCCAAATAACCAGAATTTTGCAATAATAGAACTTTCAATGCATTACATTGTACCTGCACTTACATTTGAAGTTATCTTTCTGTGAACACAGAAACTATGGTGAATTTAAGTTTACCAAGGACAACTAATGATGACACCATACTATAAATACTTCAAGTAACGTTATCTCGTTTGGCAGAAAAAATCTTTATAGCTTTTTCTTTCAGTGAAGTTTAGAAATGGCAACATATGTATAACATTATAGTTGGGCTATAGGAGTACATACCATTATAGTGGCATATATATGCTGTAACGAGTATAGGAACAACTGTAAAGAGCTTAAGGAATGATGTCAGATCATACGCATCAGGAAGCAATCTGGGCATAAGAATGGTCCCATTCATTAGCTTGAATACGGTAATCCCGACAGTCACGACCAGGAATACAACAGCCAAGGCGACTGATAATGCAGATGTAAATCTCAATGAATCTGCAATAGCAATATAAGGAGCTTAGACTTGCTACACTGCATAGCTAAATTTAGGAAGACAATTCTATTGATAAATAGACTACTGCTGGATTACTCTAAACAGTTTCTGGTTAGAGGAAGAAGGATATGAGCCTGACCACCAACTCGGAGGTGAATAAAATACATATCTGATGTGAATTCTACTCCACAATCACGTAAACAGATGATTGCTGAAGCATGTCATTGCAAGCTCACATTAGACACCTCAAGTCTTAAAGGTTGTCAAACGCTTCTAAAGTGATTTAGAGAAATGAAAATTCTAAACTTATTTTTGTCTACATATTTTTGAAAAAGAGCAAGACTCCAGCCACAAACAAGATTGAGTGCTAATCCGGGCATGTATTTCTACAAAAATCATGAAATTGAATTTTATTGAATTCACCAAACAGAAACCAGGTTCCACAAATACCCAATTGATCAATTCTGAGATTCGAGTAATAGAAATAGCATTGAAGGCAAGTATTGAAAATTAAAGTGTATTTTCAAGAACCTGAGATATCTCTTGAAAAAACTCACCAATACGCTTCAAGGAAGCCAATGGCGCAAATATGCCAAGAGTGGTGACAAGAAGAATAAAGAACCGACTATTCCACCAGTGAGCCCCAAACCACTCTTCCAGGACACCAGCATGGTGAACTCCACTTGAATTTGTTCCAGAGAGCACATCACCTATAAAGAGTGATTACCATAATCTATCATGGATTAAAAAGCGAAAAAACAACCTTACATAGTTGATAAATGAATGTAAGTCTCTAAGAAGCTTCACAGCTATTAACTGATACCTACCTATGATAATCATGTATACAACAAGTACACCTATGTTGTTAACAAGTACACATATTTGGAGCAGCATCTTCCCATACTTTCCAAAGGTGTCGCCCATGAGACCCCCATAAGAAGCTGATTTAGAAGTCCTGCTAAATCTAATCAACAACTCAATCGAAGATTCTGTCAGAAAAGCCATGAAGACAATCATAGCAATCCCAAGAATTAGACCCAACGACTTCATAGTCGCAGGCAAGGCCATGATTCCAGCACCAACAATTGTGGTTGATAAATTAAATACAGCCCCACTAAAGGAAGCCCCGTCAAACTCATCGAATCCAGCATCTTCCTTATGCTTTGTCGGCAATAAAGGTGAATGCTCATCAACCACAGGTTGTTTGCTCTTTCGGGATTTCTTCTCATTTGCATGTTTAAGGCTTCCAATCGTCATATTCTGAAACTCTAAGAGATCGAGGCTTGTAACTACTCTAACTTATAAACAGCAGCTTCAACCTTTCGGTTTCGTAAGAAAAATATCTGCACTGACAAATACCATATATCAGCTATGATATATTATTATAATTATTATTATTATTATCAACAACAACAATGCCACTTTAATCCCAAAATAGTTGGGTCAGCTATAACAATATCAGTCATTATTATAACATTCTAACTGCCAGAAACACTGGTATCAGAGACTTAAAACACACTAGAACAATGAATTAAACTAGTGAAGCTCCAAGAATGCCATAATAGTTCACTTTTCCAAAATGAAACAATACTATGGAATAAAAATCAAATCTTTAATGAAGCCTCAAATATGAAATTCACCCTACCAATATCACTGTCAATAATTTTGATTAAGATCAGTTTTTTTTTCCTTCCTTTTTCAGGAAGAAATCAGTAAAGCAAATAAGCACTAGACAAAATTAAACATTCACCAAACAGCATCAACTTGATCTGCGAACGTTGAAGTACTCAGAACTTAAAACATACCAGAAATCTATGAAATTTAACTAAAAAGCAGGAGAATTGAACAGAAAAATTAAGACCCAATATAGAATTGTTCAGTATATGGGACTTAAATCAAGAGAATGAATCAAATCAGTAACTAACCAGGAAAAAATAAAGACAAAGAACCTCTGTAAAGATGAAATTGATATGGGTAAAATCAATAGGCTTCGTCTTAATATAAGAGGCAAGATAGAGAGAGCTGCAATGAATTATTGTAGTTATTCATATGTACAGTTCCATTGACAGCGACGTTAAGAAAATTAAAAAAATATAGTAGGCCACAAAATATTTCTGATTTTGAAGATGACAAACAAAAAAACGAGTGGTCTTGGAGGGATTGAGCAAAATCCATTAACTGATATAAATGAAATGAAGTTAAATACAACAAAATGGATAAAAGGATTCATGTAATTAACTTATCTTAACTAAATGAAAAATGGATGCAGTGAAGTAAAAGATGATGATACCTTAACATGAGAAGGGTGTGCCTATTAACGAGTTGTTAATAGATCCACCCTTCTTCTCAAAGAAACACGGATTGAAGTTTTGTACTGTTGTTTCTCTGCGGATTACCTATATGTGAATTCCAATTTCTATTGGGTTGGATTTTTTTATTTCTTTTTTTATAATAAAAAAGATCTTCTGAGCAACTACCTGACCCAAAAAAAGAAAGGAAAAAAAGAAAAGAAAAAAGCAACGCCAACCTGTGATCACCAATGGTAGTAGTTATAGTAACGTGAATTACTTCCTTGCACGGTTGCACCTGTTTACAGTTTATTGCATAAGATCGAACAATCTCATTTTAAGATATAATGTTTGATTATCCATTATTGACTTTGTATATCCCTTAATAAATAACACATAAAATACATAATTTACCATGATATCCATATTAATTGGTGTATAAACTTAACGAATTTGAATAAGTAATTAATGCTAAGGACAAAATATAAAAAATAAATTATTTTTATCTTAATATGCGAACAGAGGTAGTACATATTAAAGGAAAGGTACATCTCACTTAACCATGGAAATCAACTCCATAATCAATTCATTCAAAAGTAAGTATAATCAAACACATAATTTACAATATTCATGATTTGATTTAAAATCATTTTCAAAATCAGTTCCTCTAAACTCAAATCTAAATTCCACTTACTATTTTATACATCAATACTGTCACGATCCCAATTTTTCTCCTTAGGATGTCACACCTAATCTCTAAGACTGGGTAAGTCTAACAATTGAGAGAATATGACTAAAATAAAAGTTGAAAACATGATATAAACTAATAATCTTATAAATATCTCAAAAACTGAATCGCAGTTACAATGCTCCTAAAACCTGGTAAGACTGAGTCATAAGCTATACAGAATATTCCAAAACATCTACTACAATACTGTCTAACAAGGAAACAATAATACTGAAAAGATAACAGAAGGTGACTCCAAGGCCTGCGGACGCCGAGCAGATATACGTTGAAGTCTCTAGAAAATAGCTACAAGTCAATCATTAACGTCCAGTACGGCAGACGTACTTGGATCTGCACAAAAAGATATGCAGAAGTGTAGCATGAATATACCACAGCAGTACCCAGTAAGTATCAAGAATAACATCGGTGGAGTAATGACGAAGAACAATCAAGACACCTACTGGACATAATAACTTGTACAAGTATGAGTATAAAACAAACAGGGAACAATATACAGCTAAACATGGTAAAAATAATGTTACAATACTTGCAATAAGAACTAGAAACAACGATTAACAACAAGGAGCAAACAGGTAATAACGTCGTAAAGTAAGTGTGAACACCTATTTTTTGACCACACCCTAATTCTATACTATTTTAGTGTAAATAGTTTTTCTAGGTCAAATCCTGATATTTTAAACTTTTATTTTATTTTTAATAGGTTTTATTTGAGAAAAGTTAAAAATTACAAAAAAATATTCACATGCTTATAGTATAAATCTTATTCCTATTTATAAAGAGAAAAAGAAAATTTACAAAAATATATGATTTCATTAAATTAGAATTATAATAAATAAGTTAGCTTAGCTTTAGTATATTTTGGGTGTCATTTAAATTATAGTGTAAATATTTAGCTTGCCTATATTATTTTAGTCTAAAACTTAGCTAGTTAATTTTTCTTATCTTTATATTTTATCATTTAAAGAAAAACAAAAAGGAAAACAAGAAGAAAAAAAAACTAAAATAAAACCAAAAGATTAACTCATATCTAATCTAACTAATCACTACCCACACACACCACTCCTCACGTCCCAACCCCCATATCCCCATTTT
>AWOL01S0031332.1:133202-154668 GCA_000715115.1 Nicotiana otophora
GAGTGGATGTTTGGTTATCTTTCTCATTTGAAAATTTTGAAACTAAAGTTTGTACGTACCAGTTTTTATTATTATTGGTAAAGAAGCTTCACATTACATGTTTTCTTCTAATCTTTTGTTTAAATCTATTTTAATGTGTCTGTTGTAACATAAACTGTAAATAGCTATTTTATAAGAATTAAGATCTATTATGAAGTTGTTGTGTTGCTATAGTTTATATCTCATTTATTATCTGAGTAGTATTTGAGTTTTTATTTTTCTCTTAATCCCTGTTGTGTATTTAAAATATTATTTCTTGAATCTTGAGTACGTAAGTATTTTCTATTTATTGTTTTGGCTAAAATATTTTCTTAAATTGTTTTTGTGTTAAAATAATATCATTGGTAAATGGGTAAGAATAGTTCAAACAATAAAGTTATATATGATGCCATGAAATTTATTAATAAGAAGTACTGAAGCTAAAAATCAAGTCCATCATGAGTTTTTATTTTAAGTCTATTAATTTGCGGTAATACCACTTCTAAAAAAAAAATAGTTTTACTTCCCTTCAAGAGTTCATGTAAAATCCTTGTAGTCTGTTTTGGGTTTGGAGTTTATTTGAAAATTTCCTTTTATGTGTTATTTTGAATTTTTTCTTTTTCTTAAATTTTTGCAAAAGATTCATGTTACAAGTTTCAATGGAAGGTTGTGATATTTCCATTGATTAGTTTTCTTAGTTTTACATTGATCTCTCTTCCAATGTGACTAATAGTGAATATCTTATTTGGTTCAATTTGTAATGTGGTTATTTTTTAATATTCTTTTATTTTATCATGCTTGGATTCTGGTTTTGAATTGTTGGACATTTATTCTTTTATTTATGTGTGATGATGTACCGAAAAAATGGGTTTATGGGAGAGTACAACTCATTGAGCAATTTCAAGGATTGTATATATATAACAAATAATTGTAAGGGAGTGAAATAAACCGTAAACTAATTCAAGACTCGTTCCAATAAGTAAGAGAAAAAAATACAAATATATATCTCGAATCTAAAAGAGACAAAATAATAGAAATACTCTAAAACGCTAGAAAAACTTTAGATATACTTTAAATGTTAGCACATGTGTTCATACTCGAACATTGGATTGATATTCTTAAGTGATAAAAGGATCATGTGCGCATTCCCGCGTCTTGATACCATTAAATAATTATGTTTTAACCATGTGTACATTTCGTACCTTGGTTTAACATCTAACTTCAAAGAAATACCTTGTGTGCGTATCGCATCTTGGTCCAAATAATTAATAAAATTTAATAATTAGTTAAGTGGTAATAGGCAAACCATAATCAATAAAATACAAGAATAACCAAGAATTGATTTAAGCCAGACATAAGTCAATAAAAGCGACCGTGCTAGAACCACGAGACTCGAGGGGTGCCTCACACCTTCTCATCGGTCAACAGAATTCCTTACTCAGTCTTCTGTTTTCGTAGATCATAAATAAGGAGTCAAATTTTCCGTTTGATAAGGGATTCAAATAAAAGGTGACTTGGAACACCAAAACTCAATTACAAGTGGCGACTCTAAATAATAAATTATCCCTTTTCAAAACGTCACTTCAATTGGAAAAACTCTTCTAACTCAACCTCGTAATAAGAGTTGCGTGGGAAAAAAGAGGTGTGACAGTAAGTAGAATACAGTTAAAGTCCTTTGAAACCAAGTAGGGAAAAGCAAGTAACAACCCAATAAGACAACCGCTTTCACACAAATTTATACAAAAAAAGTTTTCGAGGTACCATACCTCATAATCACAATCACGGGTCCCAAATCACGAACCCTAATCCCTTGGCATCTTGTGCCCACATTACAAATCACAACCGCACGGGCAACTCACGTGCTAACGGACAACTCACGTGCCAATACCATTAATACTTCATATCTGCACTGACAACTCACATGCTAGGAGAGTAATAATATCCCATATCCGCACGAACAACTCACGTGCTAGCAATAACAATATCTCATATCCGCACAGACAACTCACGTGCTAACGGTGCAACTCACGCACAGAAGGCAAGTATATATTAATACATGTAAATGATCAATAAACATTAATGTTCATCTTCTTGGACTGGTATAAGTGACTAATTACGACGTATACTTGTGCAAGTGTTCTATCACTGCTCGAGTCAACAAGTAAGATTAGAGACAATGAATGACACAAAGAAAACAACACAACAAAACCATAATATGCATGACTCACACAAGGTAGGCACACTACTATACAAATATCATCAAATACAATGCCCCCAGGCCATCACAATTCATCACAAATCATCCCTGATATAGCCCCCCTTATCTCGCCGCGTGCGCAACAATAAAGTAAATGCCCGCCTTGTCTCGTCACATAATAATATTCTCACCTTGTCTCGCCATATGCGCAAACCCATATATATAGCCTGTCTTGTCACATCGCATGTACAAATATCAACAATAACGATAGCACGGACATCTCACGTGCGAACACCCCGACAATCCTTCAATAATACCACGCGAGACAAAAACATAACAACACAATATAACAACTCGCACCATATGTGCACATATGCTCAATATTTCCTTAGAAACAATTCCAACCACAACCACACATAGCCCTCGGCAACAACAACAATAACAACAATAACACGGGAGTATGATAAGTAAATCAACACAAGAATTACAAAAACATAATAGAACGGAAGAATGAGCTCACAATGAAAGACACAACAAGTAATAATGGTTTCAAATAAGAATAACTCAACAATGAGAGAGATAATGTGTAACAACGATATCAAATAAGAATAACTCAACAATAAGAGAGATAACATATAACAAGGATTTCAACTAAGAATAACTCAACAATATGAGAGATAACATGTAACAACTATTTCAAGTAAGGATAAATCACAATAGAAGATATAACATGTAACAATGACTTTAAATAAGGATAAGTCAACGATGGAAGAGATAACATGGCAATAAAAGAAGCAACAACTTCAATTAAAGCATATAAGAGAATAATTGGCAATAAAGGGTAGAACATGAACCAATCAACTTCAAATAACGCATGTAAAGGTAAATTTAATAATGAAGGATATACATGATAAGACAACTTCATTTTAATGTACATAAGAAACCTAAGAGTCTAAAACGGTCAAATTTCCACATATAAGTCGTGTACACACTCGTCACCTCGTATACACGTCTTTCACGTGTTCAAATAGTGCAAGCAAACCAATCCCTACGGGTAGTCCCCTCACACAATGTTAGGCAAAATACTTACCCCAAAAGCCATCAATCAATACTCTAAAATAGCTTTTCCTTTACAATTCACCGTTGCTCGACTCAAATCTAACCAAAATCGACTTGATAACATCAAATAATTCAAGAAAAATCAATCCCAATAAATAAAGTTATGATCTTTGCAAAATTTCTCGAAAGTTAACAAAAGTCAACCTTGGGCACGCCCGATCAAAACCTGGGTCCAAGGGTAGATTTCGACTACCCATAACTCCACGAGTCTATACATATTTTTTTGTTTCAAAATCCGAGTATAAATCGAGTCTCAAAACTCAAATTCTCATTTTTCAAAACATAGACAAAATTTCTCAAAATTTTCACTTTGATTCTCATAATTTTGATGTTAAATCTCATATATAATCATGTAAAATAGTTGGAAATTGAAAAAAATCACTTACCCAAAGATTGTAGATGAAAATTCCTCTTCAAAATCGCCTCCTACAGAGTATAGGGTTCCAAAATATGAAAATGAGACCAAAATCCCGTCCCTCAGCTTTTATGTCCAGTCACAGGTGTCGCAAATGCGACATGGGATTCGCAAATACGAGAAAATTATCGCATAAAGCAAAACCCCTCAGACCCCTGCTGTCATCGCAAATGCAAACACAGGGTTCGTAAATGCGAACCTAGAAAACTCAAGCCAAATATTGCAAATGCGATCCATATCTCGCGAATGCGAGACCTAAAGCATTTGTGCAAAACGAGCAAAACTTAAACTATATCAAACATTCTACAACGCGTCCGAAACTCACCCGAGCCCTCAGGGTTCCAAACCAAATATCAACACAAGTCTAAAAATATAACATGAACTCGCTCGCGTGATCAAAACATCAAAATAATATATGAAACTATGAATCATACTTCCAAAACACATAAAATCAATATGAAACTCAAGAACTTCTAAAAATACAACCGCGCGTCCGATTCCTATCAAATTAACTCGGAATGACGCCAAACTTTGCGGACAAGTTCCAAATGACAAAAGGGACCTATTCCAAGTCCCGAAATAGAAATCCAAACACGATAGCTATGAAGTCAACCTACTGTCAAACTTATCAAAATTCTAAGTCTTTAAATTACCAACCTTCGGCATAACAATACAAATCAAACTACGGACCTACGAATTCGATTCTAGGCATACTCCAAAATCTAAAATTATGATACGAACCTATCGGAGCCATCTAAATACCGTTCCGGGGTCATTTTCACATCGGTCAAACCTCGGTCAATATTTCCAACTTAAGCTTCTAAAGTGAGATTCACTCAACCAAATTCAACCTGAAATATCCGAAAAATCAAATCCGACCATGCACATAAGTCATAATACACAATATGATGCCTCTTAAGACCTCGAACCACTGAACGAAACCTTAAAGCTCAAAATGATCGGTCAGATCGTTACATTCCCCCCTCTTAAAAAAATGTTCGTCCTAGCTCGAACTTGCCAAGAGTCATTTCCAAGCCATCAAATCACGATATAAACTCTCCGTACACATACACGCGGGTGATCCTACATCACCCCAATTCACATAAGCCCGACAACACCATCCCAACCGAACATTGTTCCTTCCACTCATGCCAATAAGCCTTAGAATCAAATTTTTCACATCCACTAAGCGCCCTATCATTGCGCAAACACTCAGTAAAATTCTCAACTAGCTGCAACATCTCATGCATACATTCACAAGATACAACCACGCGACATAACACATCACCCATATGCCCATAGAAACAACTCTGACCATAATAGCTGCCCATTACCAAATCCAGCACCGGTAAATAATCTCATATCAGCTAGAACCATGTTCCAAACCTTCACAACACTAACAATGATGCAAGAAAATATGAAGATCTCATAACCACTTACCTAACCAACAAGTCATACCCAACGCCACCCGGGCACATACCTCGCAATCTAAACTCAATAAGCACAACTCGAATATGACTGAATATGAAAATATAAACATATGAGAGAACTACCGAACAAGTCCAACAGGTACGACTCCCTACCGATACCATAATGCGAATCCAATCCACAAGGAATAAGCAAGACACACACAACAACACAACAAATCTTACCTTAATATGACCTAACTGCGGCACAAAGCCGGCACAAACACATCTATTCACAAAGAACACCAGGTCACCATCCTCCATTCGTAATCACGAGTAAGATAAACATCTTAGCAACTAAACCATTCTACTAACTTAATCTCGTAGAACCAAAATCACAACACGTAACAAACTCTCATAGCTGTAGAATACTCGAATCACAAGTTGGACCAAACCATCCAGAAATCATATCAAAATTTATAATATTAATTAATAGAAAGTCCGCCCAAGCTTCATGACCCTCAATCACAGCCAAACCAGAATGATAGACACGGGTATCACAATAGAATCCCCCCTGGCATGAACACCTGAACAGAGTACAAGAATCACAAAGCACAATCATATCTGAAGCAAGGTAGGATGGATCTTACCAATTAATAGGACCGGATCAAAACAAGACAAATGCATCTCTATAATCAACCGAAACCATACGAGTAATGACATCATCCGGTGCATCGGCCTCCGCCCAAACAAAAAGAGCATAACAATGGGCCCGACCTCCCCCTCTAGAGCGACCTCTACCCGCCTGACCTCCACCCCTAGCTGGCGGTGCAGGTATAACAGCATCTAGAGCAGAACTCATAGCCTGAATACCCCGTTGTGACACATATATTCGGAGTTTGAGACAATCTCTCACCATGCGGATGGTATTCCCACAGTCAAAGAAATCTCTCTACTGACGTGGCTGTGGGAGTTGTCCGATACGAGTACTCTGGGACCCATGGATATCTAAAGCACCACGTGAAGCCTGAAGTGCAAACTGAACCAGTTGACCCATAAAACCTCTACCATGATGTACCTTGCCTCCAAAATAGGGATCAGTAGATCCTCCCGGTCCACGAGGTCTCTTAGCCTCCCCGTCCTCTCTCTCCTGGCCCCATATACCCTCTAATCTGCGAGCGATCTCTACCACCTACTGAAACGTAACATCCATCTCCAACTCCCGAGCCATGTTGAATCGGATACCATAATTGAGCCCCTCGATGAACCTGCATACTCGCTCTCTAACTATAGAAACCAAAGCAGGTGAGTGACGGGACATCTCACTTAATCTGAGGGCGTACTCTGATACTGTCATAGTGCCCTAACGCAGCTGCTCAAACTCTGTGCGCCATGCATCCCGAAGGGTCTAGGGAACAAACTCTCTCAAGAACATCTATGAAAACTGAGTCCAAGTGAGTGGCGCTGCATCCGCTGGTCTACCCTCCTCATAAGCCTGCCACCATTGATATGCTGCTCCAGATAACTGAAACGTAGTAAAAGCAACTACATCCGTCTCCACAATACCCATGGTGCAGAGAATATAGTGGCACTTCTCTAGAAAAACTTGCGCATCCTCGATAGTTAGGCCACTGTAAGTAGGAGGATGATACTTCTTGAACCTCTCAAGTCTCAAATGCTCCTCCTCAGATGCCCCTGGTCTGACCTCAGACTGAATCAGAATAACAGACTGTGATGGCATAACACCCGGAACCTGACCAATATGGACTCGTTGCTCTGGAGTACGAGCGGCGGGAGTCTGAGCTCCTCCCCGATCTGTGAAGTAGTTGGTGCAACCGGAATCAATCTGAGCCAATGTAACCAAAGCCAATAATTTATTGATAGAATTGCATGTGTATCCTATTATTTTATTTGAATGATTAGATGAGAGAAAGTTGTGGCAAGGTAAGTCCAAAGTGACACCATGTTTTTAATGGCATGTTTTACCAATTGCTAATAATTTATTAGAATCTACTATAGCTAACTTGCTTAATGCATATCCTCAATAGAGACAATACTTGTGGGCTGTAACAGATCATTAACAGATTTTGGTACCAGTAGTAGCAAGCAAGTAAGTAATTTGATTCAAAAAGATTCCTAGGTTTGATGGAATCCAGCTGTTCGTCCCAAATTTGCACGAGGCCGTCCTTTGTTATATGCTTTCCCCCCCTCAATTGTTGGATAGAAGGAAGCTAGCTAACTGTTAGTAGTTCAATTGCCTCATACATCATCACCATTCACCAATATCCCGAATAGTTTGTGAACATTTAATGAACTACTATTTACAACTAAAATACATCGTTAAATAATTTACTTAGACAACATATTTGCGCAAACAGCCTCTCTACCCCAGGGTAGGGGTAAGGTCTGCGTACACACTACCCTCCCCAGACCCCACTAATGGGATTATACTGGGTTGTTGTTGTTGTTGTTGTAACATATTTGCGCAAAATGTCTAAAACAGCAAAGAATACAAACTTAAATAACAAAATGATACCAAGTAGATTTTACTTAGGGTAGTGGTAAGGTCTGCGTACACACTATTCTTCCCAGACCCCATTAGTAAGATTTTACCGGGTTGTTGTTGTTGTATACCAAGTAAAAGAAAAAAGGAATAAAAAGAAAATCAAACACAAAGGTTTTTTCCAAAACCGACCATTGATATGTGTGTGTAAGACGTATACTTTGTATTGATTTATTTGGTGTAAACACTCAAAGCAAATATTTTTTTTTGTTTTTCGACTACTGTTTTGGATTAAGATATATAATTGTTGTAGTTGTTGTATTCTTTTAATGACTTTAATCATCCAAGTGATGTTCAATTTGTTATGTAAACTACCTTCTTTTCCTCTTCCTACTTTCTTATAATAAAACATGTGTTTGTCCCCGTAAACATCACAATTATATTAGAAAACAACTTGCTGGAATTAAAAAGTTTGAAATCGCCAATGATACCAAAAATCAGAGTTGGTCGCGGTGGGTTGTAAATTTTGTCAATTTTCAATTGACAGCAAGGAGGCATTAATATTGTTTTTTAAATATAAACATAGGGCTATGGTTGTGACAAGCAAGAGAAGAATGACTAGATTGGCAAGGTTCTACGCAATTTATTTCAATTGGTAAGTTGTGATTCATCAGCTTTTAGGAGCAAAATATTACCAATAGACTAAGAGTCTGTTTGGATTGGCTTTTAAGCTGGTCAAATCAGCTTTTAAGTCATTTTTAGCTTATTGAGGTGTTTGGCAAACATAAAATTTACTTAAAGGTCAAATAATTTTAAGCCAAAAGGTCCAAAATAAGTTAAAAGTGATAAGTTGGGTAATCCCAACTTTTTTTTAAGCTTAAAAGCCACCCCTCTTTGATTAAATATTTTACATTGTTATCCCTGATACTTATGTATAATTTTTAAAGTATCCTAATCTTTTCTTTTTCTCCTTTCCTCCGCTATTTCCAATCTCTGCCTTCCAAATTTCATCTCTGCCGAACTGCAGTCCTTGGTGCCTTTTGTTTTTCTTTAAGCAAGTCTTTAATTGCTTATTGTTTGTCTAATAGATAAATTAATTCTAGTGACTCTTTTGGTTTTGGATTCCTGAGAGTGAAAAATGAACAACGTTTTATCCTTTGTAGAGTTATCTATTTCCTTTCTCGTGGTGGGTGACTTTGGGTTGGGAAGAACGAAGCTTTTCTAAATGAATATTGGGCGAAACTGAAAAATCTATATGAGAATGAGAGTAATGTGAGATCTATTTGCCTATTCGGCGAACCATGTTATAAAATACCATCAAATTATTAATTATAAGAATATGTTATTCAAATAAATAGTTAATGAAATTAATTAGAGCTCAAATTGAATTGAGACATAAAATTAATTTATGTTTGAATTAAGTTCAAATTAATTAGTCTTCATAGTTTCAGGGCATTTAAATTATTTTAACAAAAAAAGTATTTATGAGCATATTTTTTCCAAAGACATCAACTGCGTATTTTCAGCTCCATCACATTTATCCAAATACATAATTGACTTTCTTTTTAGGTGCTATATGCCTTCCGGAAAATGAAACAGTGTGTCCTTTCAAAGTTAAAGCATATACATGCATTTTAATTAAAAGCAGTTGCCTATGGGGAAGTGAGAATGCGTTCGTTCAAGTGTCTCTTACAACAACAACAACAACCCAGTATAATCCCACTAGTGGGGTCTGGGGAGGGTAGTGTGTACGCAGACCTTACCCCTACCTTAGGGTAGAGAGGCTGTTTCCAAATGACCCTCGGCATCCTTCCCTCCAAGAACTCCCCACCTTGCTCTTGGGGTGACTCGAACTCACAACCTCTTGGTTGGAAGTGGAGGGTGCTTACCATCAGAGCAACCCACCTTGTCNGAGGCTGTTTCCAAATGACCCTCGGCATCCTTCCCTCCAAGAACTCCCCACCTTGCTCTTGGGGTGACTCGAACTCACAACCTCTTGGTTGGAAGTGAAGTGTCTCTTAATAAATTAAAAACTACTAAATGTGAACCCAATTCGGCTTTCTCTTCATCTTCCACTGCCAATTCTGAAGATGCTCCCAAGAAAGAAGCATTGACCCAATCCATTTTGAAGGTAATTAACCATATTTTATTCCATTCATTGACAATTATAAATTACATTCCATAATTTATGCACTAGATTTTTATTTTTGTTGTACATAATTGAAGTCGGACATTTTATAGAGTTCAAATGTACTTTGAATCTTGATAAGTACAACATTTTACTATATAGTATTTAATTATTTTTAATTTTAGGATTTAACACAATTAGTTTTGCTTCCTTCTTTTCTTAAAGTATTTTTGTTAGCTGATTTTTTTCTTCTTTCTTTCTAATGTTCTGCTTTGAGAATTAGCGAAATGCATGAGCAATTACTGTGAGACAATAATCATATTTTTAATTGTAGGATTTACACAAGATTAGTTTTGGTTCTTTTTCTTATTTTAAGTTTTTAACTAATATTTTATCAACTTGAGTGGTATGTAAATACTCTCTGGCTTTTATTCCTTAATGTGTGTGTCATTTTCTTTAATATAATATTGGAGTTACTCAATAAAATAAGTATCTCAATGAATGCATGTATATATGTATTATTTTCTAATTTCTAATTGAAAGAAAATTTATCGATGATATGAAAATTAGAATATTAGTATATAACAAAATTAAAGGTTCACTTTCACGTTCAAAAGAAGAAAAATAGGGGGGGGGGGGGGGGGGGAGAGAGAGAGAGAGAGAGAAGAGAAGGAATATTTGACCACTCCTGCATTTTTCGATCATAATATTCTATTCTCAATTCTATAGTTCTCTTATTTACTAGAAATCTTTATACCCTCCAAGAACATAAATACAATACAAAGGTTTCAAAATTATGTTGCAATGACAAGAGGCGGTAGTCTTTCCTAATGATTATTTGATGCTAATAAAAAGCTTTGAATTTCATTTATATGATTTGCTTCTTCTAATATACAAATAATAAATTTAAATGTTTTTATATGTGTAATTAGTAGCTTTAAAATGAAATTTATGCAATTTTTATTCTGTTTTTTTAAATCTGCTAAATCTTTATTAATTGTATAAATAATTTTTCTTGGTAATGTATAGTAAACTATATATAGCATTACTTATAAGTATTTGCCCGAAATAAATAAATTTATGAACTAACATGTGAATTAACCCAAATATGTATTGTTTAAAAGTATTTTCTTTCTCACAAAAAAAAAGATGATATAAGTTTATTATTAGTCTGCTAATCTCTTTGTATGTATCGCGCAAGTGATTTTACTAGTATATTTATAATTTAATGCAAACATTAGGTGCAAATAAAAAGAATCCACCAATAGTGTCTTTTTTGATTTGTATGATGGGGCCAAAGGTTTACAAAGTAATTTTGGGTTATGGCCACTTGGGGGCTGTCAGGCTGCGCGTGTTCTATGTAATGTTATCACTTTGTCTTGAGAATCCATTTTTTATTTTGAAATTTGTGGTATTAAATATGTCATAATATTTGTATTTTGTATGATTATAAAAATTTATTATTATAAATAAAATAAGCATGTAAAATTATACTATTTTTAACTTTAAAAAGAAGGTACTATTTTTGGATTAGATTAAAAGGAATATAAGGTCACATAAAATTGGAATAGAGGAAGTTGTTGCTTTAACAATCTCATTTCACTTTTATATAAATAGATTTATAAAGTAGCATGGCCAGGTAAAAATCTCATAGTATTTTTTTTTGTTATAAAAATGACACTAGGTAGCCACTCTAAAGGGCTTAGGAAGGTAGTCATTTTAAAAGGCTACTACTTAGGAATTAGCTAGTGCGTCCTGAATTTCAGTTTTTCAGGTCAATTTTTTAGGACAAAAGTGTTCTAAATTGTCGTTAAGTTAAGATTTTTAGTTTAAAATTTAAGAACAAAGGCTAATCTCTAAATAGCATCCCTGAAGTGCACTCGCCCCATTTTTTTGGGGTCAAGAATCTCTACTCTCCAGCAACTCCAAACGGGTTTAGTGGTAAGATACTGTATTTTCATGGGCCGGCCTAATAGCAGATGAGGTATTCAGTGGCCCAATATATCAATCCACGGCCCAATTTAGACCATTCGGCTAAAGGCTAAAGCTGACAACATAACACGTGCCCAATTTACTCACGTGACATCACGTGCATAATATTGAGGATTAGGCTGCAATATAATTAAGTGCTAAAGAGTAAAATTTCAGGTGAAAAAACAAAACCAAATTCCCACTCTCTAACCCGCGAATATACGAGGAGGTATGTTTTTTTTATGAGCTTGTGTAATTTTTTCTTAGTAATATCATTTCATATTTATTCATTAGCTGATGCCCATATACTTCTCGAGTAAGTAGGCAAATTTGCTATAGTTTTTCCTTATCCTGTAAAGCATATTTTTTTCTTGATCCTGTAGAGTATTTCTTTTTTCTTTTTATGATTAAATTTATTATTTTTTCATTGTGTTTGCTTTAATTTCCGAATTTTTGAGATGGGTTCTGAAATTAAATTTTCAAGGAAGTTCTGGAATTAAATTTTCTAATTTGGATCAGGGGTTTCTCAGATGATGTGAATCTTGAGTGTTGGGAAATGTTTTATTTTTTCTTGGAGTAGCAGACGATTTTCTTTTAGTTTATTTGGATTAATTATTGTAGTTGGGTGTATTAATAATACTATTATGGATGAGAAATGGCATAATGGTATTTTGCTAGCAAGCATGTAATAAATGGTAATATAACAAGGTGGAAAATAGGTTATAAGGATAGTGTATTGGTGATGATTTGGAGTATTAAATGTTGAAAACTCAAGTAATGTGGAGTAACCTTTTGGAGGAAAATATCTTTAAACACATTTTCAGTAATTCAAGGTAAAAGACAAAAGAAAAGGATTTCGTCACGGAAGACATTTTATGGGAAAATATATTTCAACATGCCAAATGAAGGTAAAAGGAAGAACAGAAAATATGTATTTTTATTTGGTTGAAACTGATAATAAACTATAAAATGAAAGAGATAGAGTTGGAGGTTGCAAAGTGGGAGGATTATTACAAGCAAATTATAATTATGCTTTTGCTGATTTTTTGGAGTTACTAAAATGTGAAAGCGAGTATTTCATCCTAGGTCTCTGCTCAATGCATTTCAAGCATCTTTGAAGATCTTGATGCTCTATGTGCTCTATCTGTAGCTTAGTTACATGAGCAAGTCCTCTTACGAAAAGGCATGACGAAAACATTTTCTAGATCCTCTCAAAATCGAGGGAATAGTATAACAAAAAACTATGTAGAAGAGTGTTGTTACAAGTTTGTTATCCAAACAAAAAAGGTAAAGTATATTCTTTCCTTTGATCATTTATAAGCAAAAATATGATTGTAGCTGCACTCAAGGGTGTGGCCTAATGGTCAATGAAGTGTGTGTTGGGGGAGGGGTGAGCCATGAGGTAGCGGAGACAAAAAAATACTAGGAGATTTCTTCCCATCTAAGCGTTGGTGGGTAGAGTTACCCGGTACCTATGTTAGTGGGAGATAACAGGTATCCAGTGGAATTAGTCGAGGTGCGTGCAAGCTGGCCCGGACACCACTGTTACAAAAAAATGGTCGTTAGCTTTCTTATTTCAAAGTCTCTGACATGGCCTAGTGGTCAATGAGGTAGGTTGAGCACCATGAGGTCTCAGGTTCAATTCCCAGCAGAGACAAAACACTAGGTGATTTCTTCCCAGTTGTTCTAGTCTTGGTGGATAGAGTTACATGGTACTTATTGCTAGTGGGAAGTGGCAGGTATCCCGTAAAAATAGTCGAGGTGCGTGCAAGCTGGCCCAGACACCACGGTTATCAAACAAAAAAGGGTCTCCGACATGGTCTGCTATATTCATAACCATACTGGGATACCTTAATGCTTTGTTTATTTGGTTTTTTGCATGGAGCTCATCGTCACAGTCTTAGCTCTGTGGTTATCATTTATCTTTTGGCTCTCCTAAATTGTTGTTTGACGGTTCAAGCCTCAAGGTGTTTTGGAATGATAGTAATTCTCAATTTTTTCTTAAGTTTTCAGGCTAACCTTTTCTTACTGTATTTGCTTTTATTTTGTTGATAAGTAACGCGTATCCATCTGCTACTTATGCTTTTGTACTTATTTGTTTTGTGTTCTTTCTTCTTCATTTCCTTCAAATAAATGAGACTTTCTTTTGCTTTTACTATGCAAGTCCTCTTCCTCCGCGGCCTTTTAATTCTGGGATTCTCTGTTGCTTATCCCTTCTACACTCTTAGTACAATTAGTAAAGTAACAAAATATTAAATTGAGTGCTGCAAATTAATCATTTTATGGTTGAGTGATTGAAAATGAAGATTAAATTTATGATTGAAGTTATCTTTCAATGGCCTTGTTGAAATTATATGTTAATGATGTTTCTTTGAGGAGTTGGACGAATATCGTCATCACTGTACATTGGATGCTGATATTAGTAATTTCAGTTGTGATTTGATTATTTAATGTACTAAAACCATATATGTTTATTAGTAATTTTATTTTAATCTTTGCTGAACTGTGCGCTTAATTGAAATCAGTGTGTGCTTCACTTCTTGCTTTTTGCCTCCAACTTTTGTCGACTTTCTTGCTTTTAAAGATATTGGTACGGATTCATTTTTCAGGTTCAAAAATCCGGTTTGACTAATGGATGCTGACACAGAGAATAATGGATCTGCTTCCATAGAAGGTGTTAATGTCAATGAAGTGGAGGTAGAATCAAATACTGTTGACTCTCTTGAGGTTTTGTCATTCAGTGGTGATGTCATGCAAGAAGTAGAAAGTGGGGAGATTTTAACAAGGCTTGAACTAGAATTAGCATGTTTCTCCGAGAAACTAGTTAACTTAGATATACTTGTGATGCATGTGGCAACAAGAGAAAGTGATTTTGAGGCTTTTGCCTCCGAGAAGGAGCACACTTCAAATGACATCGTTGAGAAGGCAATAGAGTTTGATCTTTTATCTGGGGTACTGGATTCAGAGGTGAAGGAACTCGGTGGTTTGCTGTCCTCTGTTGCAATGGAGATTGACAATGTGCGGAAGATCATTTCTTCACGTGGGTGTGTGGATGAAACTTCCGTTTTAATAGAAGAGAAGTTACATGACTGTGAAAAATCCCTCAAGCAGTCACAGGACCATCTTTTAGAATTAAGGGCGCAATGTACCAACTTCCATGGGATTGTCCTCACCTCAATGGGAGATCAAAATTGTGAGTTTATTTTTATTTTACATTCTGCTATCAATAAAAAAAAAAAAGGATTTCTTTACATCCTGCATAATGCTGAATAGCTTCTGAAGCTTCAGTTAAGGAAGTCTTGATTTGTGCTGCTCAAAATCCACTGTGGTCAATCCATTTCAAAGCAATCAAAGATGGGCTTTGGCAGAACCAATGCAAAGTGAATGGATCTCTGGAGCTAAGATCCGACTTAAATGATCTTTCTACATGGATGCCTGTTGTTATTGTCATAATTGTCGTGTTCTTCGTCATCATCATCATTATTGATGTGTTGTTGTAGTTATTGTTACTACTATTATTATTGTGATTATTATTGTTATATGCAAAATCTTCTTGATAAGCGGATGCCCTGTTAATTTCTTGTTGATTATAATGTTTTATGCTCTATGCAATTTTACTTACCCCAATAACCTCTCCGAAGCCGACCATACTTTAGAGTCATAAAGGAAAAAGGAAAGAAGAATGTCTGGAAATAGTTAATAATTTTTTCTTTTTGCTCTGCATGTCTGAACTAGAATTAAGTTGATTGCTGCTCTTTGCATAAGTACATATTGTTGCTATTATGCGCTTGAAAACAAGTTGATTGCTGCTCTTTGCATAAGTACATATTGTTGCTATTATGCGCTTGAAAACAAGTACCATCTCTGGTTTTTAATCCTACTTCATGCTGATGCAATTTGACAGGGCAAGGTGGCAAGGCAGTGGAACACTTCAATGGGGATTCACTTTTGACTCCAAAGACAAAGATAAAAATGCAGACCGTTGAACAGCAGAGACACATTCTGCGGATGCTGGAGAAGTCTTTGGCCAGAGAGTTAGATCTTGAGAAAAAGCTTACTGAATCTAGACAAGTTGAAGAAGAATTAAATGTCAGATTGCAGCAAGAAACTTTCTGCATGGAGGAAGAAATTGAAGCTGCTTGGCAAAGGTTGTTTGAGGGAGAGAACGCTGCTAAAGTCCTGTTAGGAATTTCGAAAGAACTATTGGGTAGACTCCAGATAGCACACTTTAATCTGAACGGTATGGTTCAGAGAGAAAGCAACTTACAATCTAAGCTTCAAGAAATGGAGGAATATTTAAAAACAAAAGACAACTTACTGCGGAAGTCTGAAATCACTTGTAAAGAACACGGGGACAAGGTTAAATTTCTTGAACAACGATTGGAGGACTCTGAGTTTCAGCTGTCCATTTATGCATCATCTGCAAAGAAAAATCTGGAGTTGGAATCTGAGTGCAAATTATTAAAAGAAGCTAATGTGGAACTTGACAAAGAGCTGAACCTCCTAAAAAGCAGTAGTAGCATTAAATCTGAGAGGATAAATCTACTAGAGAAGCAGCTGAGAGATTCTGAGCTTCGTCTTCAGCATGCAGTTGCATCTGCTGAAGCTAGTCAAGAGAAGCAAATCATGTTGAATTCTACAATCGAAGACATGGAAAATCTGATTGAGGATCTAAAAGCAAAAGTTTCAAAAGCAGAAAGTTTGATGGAGAGTGCTGAAGAAAAGTGCATTATGTTGTCAGAATCTAACTCAGATCTCAATGAAGAATTAACTTTTGCAAGGGAAAGGATGGCATGTTTGGAGGCATCGTTACGCCAAGCTGAGGAAAAGAAGAAGGCTACTGCCCGAGATATTAACTTCCGCAGTAAATTGATAACTGATTTGATTTTGCAATTGGCTCTTGAAAGAGAGAGACTTGAAAAGCAGGTTTGTCACTCGCTATTGACTCTCATTCCTGTTAAGGCTGGAAATATCTTTATAACATCTGTGACTTCCCTTTTCCTCCAATCTATCCAGTTATTTGAGTTTTTTGTCTAATTGACATGGTCAATGGGCCTAAATGCAGATCAAGTACTGTACGATCTTTTCCCCTATTGTATTGAATCAATAAAAAAAAGAGGCTGTGACTAATTGAATACTAGTTACTAATCTGAAACAGCCTAGAATTATGCCTTCTTGTTCCAGTGAGATGGCTTCTCTACAACATTAACATTTTGTGTCAAAAATAGATTTTTATTCATGGAAATGGACTTCGAACCTTAACAACTTCATAAATTTAATCTATAAAATTTCAGTTGTTGTGTGCGCAATCCTGTTTATATAATTTGTGCATGACTTCTTGATGAAAGAGAATTCATTTGGAATAAAAGTTAGAATAAGGGAATTGTTTGAAGATAATTTTATTTTGGGGGCGGAACTGTATAATGTTTTCATTCAGATTAATGTTTTTGTTGCAAATATTCAGATAGCTTTGCTGATATTGGAAAATAAGGCCCAGAAGAAGCATTTTCAGCAGAAGGATAAAGTTCCTTCTTTGTCTCCACGAAGTGATGGCAAAGATACCAAGGAATCCGTGCTTCCCAAGGCTGAGACAATTTCTGTAACTTCTTCAGATGAAAGCAAGGAAGAAAAAGTCAAGTTCTCGTCACCAACTAATGTGGTACGTGGTTTGTTTGGTCTTATACTTATTTTCATATGCGAGTCGTATGCTCTTCTGTTTAGTTTAGTATTTTGATTTACTAATGTTGATGGCAATTAACTATTCGCGTCTGATGCCGTACATCCCATTATCAACCAAATAGCCTTAGCTGTGCCTCTAACTGAAAAAACCTCAAGTTTACTCCAAACTAATTCGCAATATATTTGAACAGACTATTTTGACAAGGTTATAAAGAAAAGGCACCTAGCTCCATTGTGACACTGTTGTTTCGTTTTTGTTCATTTTCAGGAGGAGAATGTTGCTGGAGACTTTTTGATGAGTGAGTCAATAGAAGAAATTACTGATTCGTCATCCGGACTTGATGCCTCGAGGGACATAGATGCGCGGAAGCTTAATTTCAAGTATGCCCTTACAGCAGTTCTCGTGTTTTTGATATCCGTAATGGTAGCTGTTTTAGTGCAGCATCAGAGTAGCCAGTTTTGACAGCTCTGGAGATTTTTGTTACTCTTTCGAGAGTTTAGGTGCGCTTCTCAGAAATCTTTTCGGACCTTCATCGCGTCTCCCCTCACTACTTGTCACTGGTAGATATCACCATATAGAGCGACACCTTTGCGCATCCAAAAGAGAGGACGCTGGAACTCGTTCCTCAATACATCAGGCTTTCCCCCCCCTCTGTGAGACTATAAATAGCAGTTTCTTACGTATGCATAGTTTTTCAATTCAGATTTTGTCAACTTTACAAATTAGCTTTCATGTAGAATTTTGGAAAGAAGGAGCGAAAAGTCAGCTGTAATAGGCGATAGTTGCTGGATAGAAGAGGCTCTGTGGCCTTCATTTCCATCTATGCATGGAAACTTCTCATGCTTTTACTTTTCGAATCATCTCTTTGTACTTTACAAGCAAAATTTGCTAATGCCAACTAAGTAGATTCTACCTACAGTTTTATTAGTAATCTAGAAAACCGTACACACATTTAAGGGCATCTTGTTCCCCTCTTTTTTTTGTTTCTTGCCAAGTGCTTTAAGATCATTTCTCTGTGTAGTTATTCAATCTGTCCACGTTTCTCATCTCTGTAACTTCTTTCCAGATTCCTGCCAGCAGCATGGCTATTCGTTAGCAGCAAATACATACAGTTGCGTCTCACAGACAAATTTAGATTGGCTATATTAAATTTTCACTATGTTACTCTGATGTTAAAACCAAGAAAAAAGCACTTAAAGAGGCAAAACAAGTACAATATAACAAGTGTCATCATTAGAAAAATTAATTTTAAAAAGCAAAATAAATAAAATAAAGTACTTGACAAAATTGAAGGATAGGATGACACTAGGAAAATTTAAATTTTAAAAAGTAAAATAAATAAATAAATAAAATAATAAACAAAATTAATAAATAAAAACACAGATTGGCAATAGTAGATAGGCTACAAAAGTGGGGAATACAAGTGCAAAGTGAGTGTGTGCTATGCTCAACACATACAGAAGAAACATTCACTCACTTGTTATTTGAATGCATCTACTCCAAGACTATATGGCAGAAACTACTTCACTAGACAGGAATCCATGACAAACTAGTATGGCTGTCAAACACAAGAGGAAGCAAGCATCCAAAAGCAGCCATCCTTGCCTTCATATTTGCAGCCACAGTCTATCATCTTTGGATGGAAAGAAATAACAAAAGATTTCAATAACTAAAGAGAACAAATATAGACAGACTGAAAGAAATAGCTCTACAAGTGCATATTATAGGGCAAAGATACTCCAAATGGCAGAGTGAACTAGATAGACTAATAGGTTATCCAGGCTAATAGCTACCTGATGATTCTTGCTGCTACAACTAATACCCTTCAGCAGTTGTAGAGCCTGAAACTGGTATTAGTTAGTCCAGCGAGAGTTTCATACTTGTTTTTGTGTGATCCTGTCTCCAGAGTCCAATCAGAAGGTGTGCTTGTAAATAATTATACTTGGTTGAATAAAAATTTTCATTTAACCAAAAAAAATTAATAAATTAAAAAAGAATGGGATGACAAGTGTCATCACCAAAAAAATCTCAATTTTAAAAAGTAAAATAAATAAATAAAGCACTTAGCAAATTTCAAGGAATAAAGCACTTAGCAATTTAATTTCTATTTTAAATTGGTCATATGTCATTGATTACAAATTATAATTTATATCTTGTGAGTTCGAGTCACCCCAAGAGTAAAGGTGGGTAGTTCTTGGTGGGAAGGATGCCGAGGGTCTATTGGAAACAGCCTCTCTACCCCAGGGTAGAGGTAAGGTTTGCGTACACACTACCCTCCCCAGACCCCACTAGTGGGATTATACTGGGTTGTTGTTGTTGTTGTTGTTGTATATGAAAAAAAGTATTTAAATATTGTTAAAAGAAGAATCTATTTGTTGGATTCTATTTGCTTAAATTTTATAAAATATTATTAATTCATATTTTTTAAATCTAATTTATGATCAATAATACTCTTTTAAATAGTAATATTAATATTATATGATAGAATTTTATAGAAAAACTTTAAAACAGTATGGAGAAAATGTCAATTATGGAAAATAAAAATTATAGGTAACATAATAATTAAAAAAATTATAGTATTAAAAAATAAAAATTATAGAAAGACATATTGTAGATTGAGATAACTTATGACGATTTATACTTTGGGGTAAGTTAAAATATAAAATAACGTAAAATTTACTTAAGATATTAAAGCTTTGAAGACTTTGAAAATTGAAAACATTTCAACCAACAAATAAGATCTTAAATAAAATATCTTATTATAGAGGTAATATGAGAGTATTTAATAATAATACTCAAAAAATATATTAATAAATTAAAATAATACCTGGAAATATTTGGCAATATTAAAGTGAATAAATTAAATTTTCAGGAGTAGAAAAAATATAAAAAGAAAAGTAGAGAAATTAGTCGCAACTATTGTTCTGCCACGTTGACATTTCCATGCATCTTAGGGTGTGTTTGATATGAAGGAAAATGTTTTCCAGGAAAATGAGTGATTTTATCATTTATTTTTTCTTGTTTGGTTGGTGAGCGAAAAACTTTTTTCGACAAATATTTTCTAGTATTTGGTTAGAGAGTAGAAAATATTTTTTAGAGAAACTAATTTTTTATGCTACTCTCCTCACCCCCATTCTCCAAAATCCCATGTTTCATGTGCTCCCTCTCTCTCCCTCCTCCCAAATACCCAACATTTTCAGAACTCTATTTTCTTCAAGTATTTATTTATTCTAATAAAAATTCACAGAACCCAAAGGAACTAATGTGCTGCTTTACTTTTTCATATAAAAATAATGTTAAAATTTGTGCACCGTACCTAAAAAGAAAATAGTCTTTTTTTAGTTGAAAAAGAAAGTATTCTTTCTATAACATAAAAAGAAGGTGCTCATTTTGTTGAAATGAAAGAAATATTTTTTCTATAGCATGAAAAGAAAATACTCATTTTGTTGAAATGAAAAAAAATACTTTTTACTACATCATTTTGTTGAAATGAAAGAAAATACTTTTTTCTACATCATGAAAAGAAAATATTCATTTTGTTGAAATAAAAAAGAAAGTACTCTATCTACAACATGCAAAGAAAGTACACTTAATAATATTTCTATTTAGAGTGAGAGTGAGATAGGGGTGAGGAGGTAGGGGTGGGTTGGTGGGGATGGGAAATAGGGCGAGAAAAGTTGAAAAAGAGTTTTGAAAAATATTTTCCATTCTTTTGATAGGGCTCCAATGGGAGGAAAACGAGAAAAAAAAAATTCCAAAACATCTAACTCAACCAAACATGAAAAAATTAAAAAATATTTTCGAAAAATAATTTCCTTCGTACCAAACAAACCTTAGAGATTCTAGATTGATTTCTCTATATTACACTGTCAGCTTAAAAAGTCATATATTGAAACAGATCCATTGCAATAATGCATCACTCTCGGCTTGGCCTCGTAGGTTTTGAGGATTCAATTTGATCAAGTACTTTCAGTTCACACTTTGTATACGATGCGCAGACCGCTCACCCCCCCCCCCCCCCCCCCCCCC